>JAADXR010000262.1:0-40082 GCA_023337935.1 Elongisporangium anandrum
TATCGACCAAGCGCGATCTGTTGAGCTTCGCGATCTGCTTCGAATGCAGTACATGACTTGCCTCAGCATCGTGCTCTCGTGGGGCATGCCTGTATTCATCAGCATGGTGTCGTTTGGTGTGTACGCGGTGTTATTCCACCAAGAGCTGACGCCTGCGATCGTGTTCACCAGTATCGCACTTTTCCAGCTCATCCAATCGCCACTGCGGATGATCACCCAGATTATTACTCTGTTGATTCAGTCCATGGTGGCGCTTGATCGCATTTCCTCATTCTTAGAGTTACCAGAGCTGGCTCTTGAGAATGTGCTTACGATCGATCATCCATCGGCTAGAGATTATGTGGCCAAGAATGTGATCATCTCGATTGAAAAGGGCGAATTCGGATGGGATAACGACAACTCTCTACTTCGTGATGTGAATCTTCAAGTGCATTCGGGTGATTTCTACGTTCTTCATGGCACAGTTGGTTGTGGAAAATCATCCTTGTGTTCGGCTCTTCTGGGAGAAATGGTCAAGCGCAATGGACAAGTCTATGTGGGTGGCACTGTTGCCTACTGCTCTCAGCAGCCATGGATTCAAAACATGACCGTGCGAGAAAATATCCTATTCGGACTTCCCTATGACCACAAGAAGTATCAAAAAGTAATCGACGCTTGCGCCTTGACTGCTGATCTGGAAACTTTACCTGCTGGTGACCGTACAGAGATCGGAGAACGCGGTGTGAACGTATCAGGTGGTCAAAAGGCTCGCATTGCTCTAGCTCGTGCATGCTACAGTGATGCCAGCATTTATATTCTGGATTCGCCGCTGTCAGCAGTTGACGCGATCGTGCAGAATGAAATATTTCAGAAATGTTTGCTTGGTTTACTGCGTCACAAGACGATATTGCTGATCACCCACAACCCAGAGATCATTGCATCCAAGCACATTACGCATGCGATTACAGTCAACGATGCTGGTACTTTGGTCGAAACGCATCGCATTGAGAACCGTGAGCTGACGTACCCATCCGTTGTGACCCCATTGGTTGCGCACTCGTACGGTCTCAAGACGTACACTGAATTGAGCCGAGACGAGAGTGATACGGGAGCTGGTAAAGTATACTTCGAAGGTGTGCCTGATGAAAATGTGCTGTCATCACCGATGAAATCACCACACTCCAAGACTTTTGCTTCAGCGAAAGCCATTAAAACTGGGCAGCTCATTGATGATGAAGACCGATCCGAAGGCCGTGTTGGCAACCACGTTTTCGCAGCTTATTACCATGCAGTCGGTGGATTTTGGGTCACTGCCATCGTCCTTTTCTCGCAGGCACTGTGGCAGGCACTTCAAATCGGTAGCGATTTCTGGCTCAGCAATTGGTCCAGCGACAGTCAAACTAACACCAAGGCAACAGAGTATCGGCTGGGTATCTACACAGTCTTGGGTCTCGCTTCAGCGTCCATGGTTGCGTTTCGCACGCTCGTGATCATGTTTTACGGTCTCCAAGCAGCCAAAAACATGTTCAACCGCATGACAAACGCGCTCATGCACGCGCCCTTGAAATTCTTTGACACAAATCCGATCGGTCGGATCCTCACTCGATACGGCAGCGACGTCTCATCCGTTGATATGGGCATCCCATTCATGTTTGGCTCGGTGTTGGCCAACTTTTTTTCTATTGGATGCAGCGTAGTCACGGCTGCGGTTGTGATCCAATGGAAAGGTCTTCTTCTGATCCCAGTCGTGTACTTATACATCAAAGTGGTGTCGTTCTATCTCGGCTCTGCTCGTGACATTCAAAGGCTGGCGAGAACCTCAGACGCCCCGGTCTTGAGCCATTTATCCGAATCAGTGGAAGGAGGAGCCGTCGTTCGCTCCTTTGGCGCGAGCCAGCTGCATCGATTTCAAGTCTCCAACAGCCGATGCCTCGATGACAACAACAAGGTCTGGTTCGCTCGTGCCTGTGTGCAACAGTGGTTCTCACTGCGCATCGAGCTTGTGGGCAGCCTGTTGCTACTAGTCATCACGTCTTCGCTGGTTCTGCTGCACAAGGAATTGAACGCGGCTGTGATCGGCTTGGCTTTCTCGTACGGACTCCGGATCTCTCAAAACCTGGAGACAGTTGTTCAGATTCTTGCGTATCTTGAGACTTCGATGGTGAGTCCGGAGCGCATTCAAGAGTATATCGATGCCCCACAGGAAGCAGCTTTTCTAAATCCTGTGATGGATCCGCCAACGAATACTCTGTGGCCTTGGGCTGGATCGATTGAGTTTCAGGATATTTGCTTTCGGTACAAGCCGAATGACCCTCTCGTGCTCAAGAATCTGAGTTTTAAGGTCCAAGGTGGCGAAAAGATCGGCATTGTGGGTCGCACGGGTGCTGGCAAGTCCAGTCTGACCATGGCACTCTTCCGAATCAATGAACTCACCTCAGGCACGATCGCGATTGATGGAGTTAGTATCAGTACCATTGGACTGAAGACGTTGAGAGAGAAGCTGTCGGTCATCCCACAAAATCCAGTGCTCTTCAAGGGACCGCTACGTCACTACTTGGACCCATTCGACGATTTCAGTGACGATGAACTGTGGGAATCCATTCGTCAAGTGGGTCTCAGCGACCGCATTGGTCAGGAAGAGAACAAGCTTCAGTGCATTGTGGAAGAGAACGGAGAGAACTTCAGTGTTGGTGAACGACAGATGCTGTGCATGGCCCAAGCTCTGCTGCGTCACACTCGCATCGTGATCTTTGACGAAGCCACTGCTGCCATTGACCACGAGACTGATGAAGCGCTTCAGAAAGTGATTCGAACGGCGTTTGCCTCTTCAACGGTGCTCACGATCGCTCATCGTCTGGACACGATTCTGGACTCGGACAAGATTTTGGTGCTGGACGACGGACGCGTAGTGGAGTTTGCGTCGCCAAAGGAGTTGGTAGCCAAGGGCAGTGGTCATTTCTTTGATCTGATGCAGGAAGGTGGCTATTTGGACAAGTTCATGGAGAAGAATGCGACTGTGCAGTCTTGGTAGAGCGTTTCGCACAGTTGTGATGTTAAGCAGTTCTATTTCGAGCCAGTTTCCCTTGTCATTGTCCAAAACTGCGCATTGACTTCATATCGTTGGTTTAGAAACAAAGGCTTTGAAACGATTGAAGAAGGCACACTTTGGCCATAAAACGGATTGAGATCTTCGCACAAAGACACTCAACTTGAAGCTGAATGCAACTGACCTTCAGCCGGTCAATATCTAAAGCCAAAGGGTAAATTATCCTCCTCTTGCACTCGCTAGTTTGATAAGCACTTGACGACCTGGGCGTCGTTGCATTAATCGATTGTTAATTTCAAAGTCTGCACTCTCAAGAATTCCTCACTTGGGGGGTCACGATCTTCCCACGCGCGTCTTCAATCCTAACTTCCGTCCGTTGCTTAGAATTCAGCTTCGTCGCTGGACTCGCCATCGTCGTCCTTGGCGGCCTTGGGCTTGGCGGGGGCGTCCTCCATGGGCTTGGTCATGGCCGCTGCTGCTGCCCGACGCTGCGCGCGCGGGATGATATTGGACGTGTCCAGACCAACAAAGTCGTCCTCGTTGAGCTTCACCTCGGGCTCCGACTCGGAGCTGTCGCCGTCCTCGTCGTCGTCGCCCTTCGTCCGTCGCTTCTTGGACTGCATCATGAGCAAACACGCGCATGAGTGGGTTATGGATCAGGATCAAGCCAAGCACATTCGCTGGTGCTCACCTTCGGTGCCTTTTCGCCTTCCTCGTCATCGTCTTCATCTTCCTCCTCTTCGTCGTCGTCTCCTTCGCCCTCCTCGTCGGACTGGCCTTCCACGTAGTCGCCTTCGTCCTCGTCTTCGTCCTCGTCCTCCTCTTCCTCCACGACCTTCTTGGCCGGCTTGGCGGGCGACGCCTTGGCCTTGCCCTCAGGCGACTTGGCGCTGATGGCCTCGGCCTTGCGCTTCAAGCTGGGCGACGTCTCGGCCCTACAACAGCAAATCGAGCACGGCGGATCGCATGAGCCCACAGTCAGAGCCACAGAGTGAGCGCTGGAGCACGTACGCCTTGGCGCTCTTGTCGCTGCTGCCCATGATGTCTCTTGGTCTGCTGGTTGCTGAATGGCGCCTTGGGTCATGAACAGAGGTAGACAGGTAGGTCGTTTCGGATCGGTTTAGACAGGGCCGGCCAGCTCAGCACCACGAGGAAGGACGACCAGAAATAGGATGTGTCTAAGAGAGAGAGCTCACGGTACGTCAGTCATGACCCAAAGGGCTGCGTGCATGGGAATGGAGACTGGAGACGAATGGGTGGATCAAGACGCTCTCGTAGGGGCCTCATGGGGCTCTAGAGAGAGAGATAGAGGTGGATTATGACTCACAGAGAGACAGAGAAGCTCTGGATTGGTCTGGTACATGCAGACTCTCGCTGGAGGATGAATCAACAGCGTTTGAATGGGGCTCTGTCTGCCCCAAGAGACGCAACCGTTGGGCTTGATAATGGAGCTATAAACAGCCAACGAAGGCCAGCAGCATGGAGACAGAGCACGCGGATCATCCAGATGTCGAAGCGCAGGACAATGAGGCTGAAGCCACTGCCATAGACGCAGAGGATGGAGAGGAAGCCCCATCGCCAGAGCCAGCGGAGATGCCCGTGATGGTCGTCCAGGCCTATCGCTCCTCCTTCAACGAGACCATTGCGCCTCCGACTGGGCCGCTCTCTCGCGTCGTTCGCCCGCCGATCGACTTCCCGCCCGAGTCCAAACGCGCGCAGGCCATTGAGCTGGCGGAGGATGATCTGGAGCAGGACATGGAGGAGCTCAAGGACGCCGTGCACGCCTACAACGTGGACTTCCAACGCCGCATCGTACGTCCATTCAACTGCATTGGTTATTGGCCAGTAGATGACGGAGTAGCGATGGCTGTTCTGCCTTTTTAACAGGACGAAGTGAAGCAGCGCGGCCGCAATCTGGATGCCCAGATCACGCTCGAGAACCAGGAGATGGAGCTCTCAGCGCAGCAGCTGCACGACCAAGTGCGGAAGCAGTTCCAGGCCGCGTTCCTGGCCATGGAGCAGAAGACGCTGTCGCACTTCGCGCGGCTGGAAGTGAACGAAGTCGCGGCCGAGGAGAGAAAGTAACCAGAGCTTTATGCCCATGAACCTGTGAGGGAGCCAACTGACCATCGAGGCTTCGTGTGCAGGACTCGCGAGTGCGACACCAGCTTTCGCAAGTTCGCGTACACAACCGTGCCCGAGATCATGGAGCGACTGCAGGGCTCGATCACGCGCAAGCTGGAGAAGAACCACGAGACGTTCGACATCGAGAACGCCAAGATCCAGAAGCGTGAGAAGAAGACGCTCAACGCGCTCGAGAGCAACGAGAAGCGCACAGAGCTCAACTTCCGCACGGAGCGCGAGCGGCGCCACGCCAAGTTCCAGGAGCGCGACGAGGAGTTCCACCACACGATGAAGGTCGACAACCGCGGCAGCGAACGGCTGCAAAGTCAGCACATGGCAACGCTCGCGAGTCTGCAGCACCAGCTCCAGGCCGAGAGCCAAGTGCGGCGCAAGGAGGACGAGGTCGTGCTGGATACGCTGGCCACGTCGTTCCATCGGCTGCAGTCGAGCATCCTGCAGAACTTGGGCGAGAAAGCAGACCATTAGCTCCATAAGACAAGCAATAATAAACTCAAGTGAGACGGAAGACAAGGCCAAATGCGAGCGCCAAGATGGGGAAACGAACGAGAACGAACGCGCCTGCGTGCTGCCGAGACACGAGCGAGCTCTGCATCAGCGGAGACGCGTTGCTCTCGCCTGGTTTCTCTCCTTGGATAGCGTTTATTTGTCGTTGTTGTTTCTCCCTCTTCTGGTGATTTTTACCCAAGCTACCGAGTTAGGAAAACGCGTCGAAATTCACACTCTCTGTCGGAAGGATGCGCCCAACACTTAGTTGGTGGCGGCCTTCTTCGAGACAGCCGACGAGCCCTCACGGAAACCGTTCTTGAACTTGCGCGACACGGTCTTGAGGTACTTCATGCGACCAGTTCCCGTCGTGCGGCGACGGAGAGCCTTCTGGCTCCAGTTGTCTGTGGCATCAAGCAATAAGGCGAGCGAGTGAGTCAACCAGGCTCATGTTGGATGGATGCACGCCAAAGAGGAAGAAGCTGCTACTCACACTTGCGCATCTTGGCGGCAGGGTATCCGCACGAAGAGCAGGTGCTCTTCTGCACGTGGTACGAGCTGCGTCCGCAACGACGGCAGATGGTGTGCGTCTTGTTGTGACGCTTACCGAACGACTGGGTACCTTTGGTCTACAGAACATCCACGACGTCGTTTAGCCATCGCCGGTCATGATCAGGAAGCTGCTCTGGCTGCTGATTTGGGGCGTGCTGCTAATAGGAGGGTGCTCTGAATCCGCGGATCCCGCTGCGCTGCATTCGCGATCTGTATCTGAAGCGCGCGGCGCTCAATCACGTCTCAATCGACGCGTTCTGCTGTCATATTCCCAGCCGAAGAATTGAAGAGCTCCTGAAACCGCCAATGGCCGTGCGACCGTGATTCTTTCGCGAGCACCAGCGCGTCGATCTCATGCAGACTCTCATGCGTATCCATTGCAGCAGCGCAGCGCAGACGGCGCTTAAAGCACGCCCCGAAGCAGCCAGCCAGTCATTCCATCACCTACCATCTTTGAATTGGACTTCGACTTTGACGCTGACGGGAAGGAAGGGTAAAATAAGGCTCACACACGCCACTAGGAGGCGGACAGTATACAAACCCCAAGTCAAATGCGTTGGTATACAAATCCCAAGTCACCAGTGTCGCGCTCCACTACGAACCAACCAAACAATACCAACCCGAACCCGCCCCTTGCTTCGCTCGGCCAACCAAATGGTGTTATGGTATCCGATTTTCCACCAATCAGATAGCAGAATAGACCGATAAAGGATTAGGCGCCAATCAATTCAATAGGCGGTTGCAATTCAAAATGGGGGACAAAAATGAATTGACGAGATATGGCCAAAACAAGAACATGGCTACATTGATACATCTAGGTCAGCGCGCCGTCGACGGAGCGATAGAACTCAAGCACGCGCGAGTCCGCCATCTTGGTGCTGTTGGCGGAGGCCTTGATGGGTCTGCGTAGCCAGATACCCTCCAGAGAGCGCACGCGGGAGAGCCCCACGTACGCCTGGCCGAACTCGAACACCCGCGACAGATCCAGCACTGCGGCGTCGAAGGACAGCCCCTGGCTCTTGTGGATGCTGATGGCCCATGCCAGCGTTAGTGGCAGCTGGCGACGCGATGCCAACGTGCTTTCGGCGATGCGCACAGGGAAGTCCTCGTACTGGATGATCTCCGTGACGCCGTTTGAAAACCGCACGATCGGCAGATTGCTCTGAGGCGTGAAGGCTTCAATGACCCCTCGGGATCCGTTCACGAGCCCGCTGGACGCGTTGAGGGTCTTGGTTAGCATCACTTGGGCGTTTTCTAAGCAAGAGGCGGATCGTTAGACAAGACGTCGTCACATCTGCGAGAAGAAGGAGAAAACTCACTCTTGAGGGATAGTTTTACAGGCGCCGGACTGGCGGAGAGGTACTCGGTCTTGCCACTGGTGGTAGAGAATAGCAAAGCAAACATGAGAGACCGACCAGAGATGACGAGAACGATGGAGTCCGTACCTGTCCGATGCGATATAGTTGAATTTCTTGCCTCCAAGCTCTTCCAGGCGCTTGGTATTGGTCTAAATATAATCAAAACAGTCAGTACGGCGGTCCACAACGCATGGTATGATCACTATTGCGCTCACCTCTAGTACGCTGTCATTGTGCGTGAAAATATGGATCGCAGAGGTGTCATCTTCGAGTTCCCGCGGGCGATAGCGTTGATTCAGCTGCGCGATCATGGCGTCCGTGGGTTTGCCGATTCGGAACGCGTTCAGAATGTTGACGAACGACTGGTTCTGCTGACGGAAGATCTGCTTGAGCACCACGATGTTTTTTATCCCCTTCCGCCAGGCCGCCGCTTCGAAACAGAGCTTGGATGGCTGCCTTGACACTGGCGGCAGTTGGAAGAAATCGCCCGAGAGAATGAGCTGGATGCCACCGAAGAAGCTCTGGTTCTTGCGCAGCGACCGCGCAACAGCTTCCAGGTCGTCAAAGAGCGCGCCTTCAAGCATAGAGACTTCGTCGACGATCAGGACTTGCACCTGTTTCCATCGCATGACGGCATCTTTTTTCTTCTGGATGCGCGCCAGCAGCTCGGACTGACTGGTGTAAGGCCTGGTGTCCATACCTGCGAAGTGGTGCAACGTCAACCCGCCGATATTGTACGCCGCGATGCCCGTCGTCGCCGTGGCGCAGACTCGTCCAGAGGCGTAATTGCGCTGCAGCGTGTGCTTCAGAATATGCTGCAGCAAGAATGACTTGCCCGTACCAGCGCTGCCAGTGAAGAAGACATTCTGTCGCTCCTCGATGAGCGTCATCACGTAGCGCTGTTCATCTGTGAGCACTTGTGCTGGCTGGCGTTTGCTTGGTGTCAATGACTGTCGTCTCCGTCGGCATTTGGCTGGTGAAGGAGTTAGTGGACCCGCGTAACTATGCGGGTATTTCTCAGCCGCATTAAGCCGTGGCTCTGTCGCTTCGTTCGTACGATCCCGCAGAGCTTCACGTGGTCGCTTGAGAGACAGCATAGGCTCATACGATGACTGGTATTGCTGGACTGGAGCAGGTCTTGGTGCTGGTGCAATTCGGTGACGCGGGGTTTTCAAAACAGCGCCCATGCGGAGACTGAAGGCCAGCAGCGCTTGCATGTCCTCGGGGTCCGCACGACGCAGGTTGTACTGGTAAATGTATGAGCTGTCACGTCTGCATCGTTGGGTGACCGTCAGTACGCTTTGCACAGTCATGCTGCACTTGCAAAGCGCCTCACGTACCGGATGAAAGTCAGTTTGCCCTTGGCGACTTGGCTGCAGTACACTGCTCCATCAAAAGCGCATCACCATCATGAGTGCATTGCTGATAAGGATGGAAGAGAGAGATGACTCGCCTTCGTGCGGATGCGCCTGCATCTTGAGCGCCTTGCGCATGGGCGGATCGTCCGCAGCCAGTTCCAGTCCGCCCCGCCGACGGATCATCACTGTCTGGCGATACAGCGCCGTGGTCTTGTTGAGTCCTGTCCGTGCATCGGCCACCTGGAACTCGAACTCGCACGGGATGGCGGCAGTGGCGGCCATGGTCTGTCTGTCTGCAGATGATGTGGCTGCAGTGCGCTCCGTCTGCTGGGCGGACCAACAGCGCAATCGAAGCTGCTCGTGTGGTCAGCGCATCAAGCGACGCACCCAGCTGTTCGCAGTTTTGAACTTTTGAAAATCGAATGCTAACATATAACCGACATGTAGGTGGCACGAACTTAACTGTAACATGTCAAACACATAACACATGAGATAGGAATAGCTTCATTCTCAAGCGATACGAGTAGGTTGCAATAGTCACGAATGGCCGTGAACTTCATTGAATCGAATTCGTATCATGGTTCATACGAATTCGACTCAATCAACTTGACGGCAATTGGCGATTGCGACCTGCTTGCGCGATCTCTTGGTGATCCATGACAGCATATTTATATCTCGCTATCCACCAGAATAGAGTTTCCGGCCTCGATGACGAGCTTGAAGTGACGGCATCCGGCTTCGGCAGCCTCAACTTGAGCCTCCTTGTACGATGCACCCATTTTAGAGAGAACAACCTGAGTATCAAACAGAGAGGAGGTGAGCAGTGTTGAAAGCAAACAGAAGCAGTCCAAAGCGCATTACCTCTCCATTCAGGATGAGCGTCATGCAAAAGTCTTCGCCCTCAATCGATTTTCTACGAAGAAACAACAGTGAGAGTTATATCCCAACCAACAGGAATGCAATGGACTCACTCGCAGTCTGGGACACCGAATCTGTTGGCCTGTAGAAGCCGCTGCAGATCACTGATTGGATCCGAATACGGAGCGTACTTGACCGCGTGAGGCAGAATTTGCGAGTTCACAAAGTCACACGCAGTCGCCAGGTCCTACGTTTCCAAAGAGAAATGGCTCATCAACATGAAACCGTAGTAAGTATTGGCACGACATACCTGGTCGAGGCAAACGGCAGCGATGAGCGACTCCACGGCGCCTGCTTGGATCGTCGTCCTGCCTTTCGTGTATGCTGGAGTGACGTTTTCCACTTGCAAACTCTTGTCTGCAGAGACGAGAATCAGATCATGCAGCTGCAGGCCCTTAACGCAAATCTTGGACAGCGTCTCGTTGTTCACAAGCGCAGATTTGCCCTCAGTCAGTTGGCCCTCGTCGTCTCGAGGACAGACCTGGAACACGTACAGCATCGCACACACACCTAGGATGGCGTCGCCCAGTGTCTCCATGCTGCAATTCGATAGTCGGCAAGGCGGAACATCGACTGGGATTTGGTCGGGATGCAATCTGCCGGCATGTGTCATTGCGCATTTGAGATGCGTGATGTTCTTGAACTGGAAGCCAACGCGATCCTGCATCTCCTGAAGGCAGTCGTCCCAGTCGCGAGGGGCGGAGACGTACTGGAAGTGTTCAGGCTGGATGAGCTACCACTCGCTGTTGCTAGACAGATCCAGCAGCGCACTGGTGGGCAGGATAACGGCGGTATCCATGGAAAACCCGAGAGTTTGAGAGTCCAACGTGCCGTTTTCAGTGTCGATGATGGGCTGGAAGTGGCGATATCCAGCTTCAGCGGCCTTGATTTGAGCTTCCTTGAAAGATGAGCCTACTCTAGCGAGGAACTGAGATCAACAGCAAGATAAACCAATAGTCAGTCATTTACAGCGATAACAATAGGCTGAATGCATCACCTCTCCTCCCATGGCAAGCGTGATCTTGAAACCTTCGCTGTCAATCGATTTTCTAGGGAACAAAACACGTGACGGTCAGCTTCCCAAGACCAGTAAACCAACGGTAAGAAGTTCCCTCACTCGTATTTCTGGGCATCACGGTTGTTAGCCTGTAGAAGCCGCTGTAGTTCACTGGTCGGATCCGAATAGGGAGCGTACTTGACAGCGTGCAGCAGAATATGCTTGATCACGAAGTCACACGCAGTCGCCAGTCCCTACGAGCCAAGCAAAGCGCATTAACTACCTAGCTCCGTAGTGTGAATACGATGGCGCAAATGTTGACTGACCTGGTCGAGACAAACAGCAGCGATGAGTGACTCCACGGCGCCTGCTTGGATCGTCGTCCTGCCTTTCGTATACGCTGATGTGACGGTTGATTTGGCTTGCCTTGCAGAATGAGCATGCTTCTCCACTTGCAAACCGTAGTTGGCCGAGACCAGAATCAGATCATGAAGCTGCAGATCGTGCACGCAGATCTCGGACAACGTCTCGTTGTTCACGAGTGCAGACTTGGACAGCGTGAGTTGGCCCTCGTCGTCTCGAGGACAGACCTGGAACAGGTACAGCATCGCACACACGCCCAGGATGCGTCGCCCAGTGTCTCCATGCTGCAATTCGATAGTCGAGAACGAGGGACTTCAGCAGGAAGCTGGTTGGGTTGCACTCTGCCGGCATGCGTCAGTGCGCATTTGAGATGCGTGACGTTCTTGAACTGGATGCCGATGCGATCCTGTAGCTCCCGAAGGCTGTCGTCCCAGTCGCGTGGGGCGGAGACGTACTGGAAGTGCTCCGGCTGGATGAGCTGCCACTCGCTGTTGCTGGACGGATCCAGCAGCGCACTGGTGAGTAGGCGGACGGCAACCTCCATGGCGAAATGGCTGATCACTCTTGAGCTCTGATTGCGATCTGCGGTTGACAAACATTCGATAACACAGAACAGTGCCCACTTCAATACAAGACGGAGCAGTTTGCCCCCATTTCCATTTTCAATCGATCGTTGCCATTGTACACACCGGAATATCCTCTTCCCTCGGGCCATCTTCCGCCGCCAAATTATCATCTTTCTCCACATCAAAGACGCGCTTGACTGCTTGTGGCAGTTCAAAATATCATAGATCAGGACGAAGATCCAAACCGGTGCCGTGGAATCATTTTCCGCTGCTATGATCACTATGGAGTTGAGGTTGCCCTTGGACTTCGCATCGGTCGCTTCCGAGGTGTAACCAGGCGAAGCCAGAAGGAGGTCATCCATTCTCTAATCCCCCACGCAGAGCTAGAGAGCATTCAGTTCTTTATTCGCCTTCGCCTGCGACAATTGGTCCTTGCTGCGGATACAACGCCGAGAGAAAGGTATCACCAAGAAACTGGGGTTGGATCAGCCACCCGCCACTTGCTGTTGCTAGATGGATCCAGCAGCGCACTGGAAGGCAGCTCCATGCCCTGGTTTGGCCTTGAACTCGATTTTGGATATGACGGTTGACACGCATTCTACAGGAAAAAAACATCCATATGACTTCATTACAAGTTTGTCGCCTGCACCCTGAAACCTTGACCTACCACCGACTTCTCCGTCGAATATGGAGCCTTCTCCGCCTCAAGAATGCTCTTGTAATGGCGGCACCCAGCTTCGGCGGCTCGAAACCGAGCTTGCTTGTAAGACTCACCCATCTCTGTGAGCACGGCCTACAACCAGCAATCACCGCCACACATTTCGTGAGTCGTGTCCAAAAATTAAACATGAGCAGAGCACCTCACCTTGCCTTTCACAATCAGCGTCACGGTGAACTCTTTACTAGTAATCGGAGCTGGAATATGCCTATAGTCATAGACACATTCAGCCTCGATAAATTCCACATACTTCACAGGTAAAACGGGTATTCGTACTTACTCGTAGACTGGCGGACCGAAGCCATTGCCCTGCAGCATGCTCAGCAATTCGCTGGCAGGATGGACGTTTGGTGTCGCACGCGTCATCTCCTGTGTGTAATTGACGGCATGCGGTAGAATTTGAGTCTTCACAAAATCACATGCCGCCTCCAGTCCCTACAAATAAACTCACACATCACGAAACACCACAGCAATTCACGCAACAAGAGAGCAACAGTCCAACCTGGTCCAAGTAAATGGCAGCGATGAGCGACTCCACAGCACCGGATTGGATCGTCGTCCTCCCTTTGGACGTGATGCCGTCCTTTTGCAAACTCCGGTCGGGAGAGACGAGAATGAGGTCATGGAGCTGCAGGTTCTGAACGCAGATCTTGGATAGCGTCTTGTTATTTACAAGCAGCGCTTTGTCTTGCGTCAGTTGGCCTTGATTGTCGTGAGGATGAGCTTGGAACAGGTATGACGCCGCGCACATGCCCAGGATGGCATCACCGAGGAATTCCGCGCTGCAATTCGACAATCGACACGTAGTGATTCCAGACGCAATATGGCACCGTTGCAGTCTGCCAGCATGTGTCAGCGCACACTTCAGAAGGTTGACATTCGTAAATTGGATGCCGATGCGGTCCTGGAGCTCCTGGAGGCGGTCGTTCCAGTCGGGAGGTGGGGCGAGGAGTTGGAAATGTTCTGGTTGGATGACGACCACCTGCCACGTATTATTGCTGGACGGAGTCAGCAGCGCACTCGAGGGGAGCCGGATATCCTTCATGGCAGACGGATTTGAACTCGGATTTTGGATTTGGCGGTTGACCAGGATTTCAAACACACTGAAACCACAAATTACCCAAATACTATCACCACGCACCCATTTTCTCCTGTTGAAGTTCTTCTTAAAGCAAGCTCGCTTTCTACTTCCCAGAGTCCAAGGACGCAGCATTGCCCGCCTCAATAATGTTCTTGTAATGGCGACATCCGGCTTCAGCCGCACGGAGTCGAGCTTCCTTGTACGATGGGGCTACTTCTGTGAGCACGGCCTAAAATCCATCCCGATCGTGAGTATGTGATTTCAGAATGCACCTCATTTACCATTGTAGCACGCCTCACCTCTCCCTGAACAACCAGCGTCACGCCAAACTCTTCACTGACAATCGGGGCTGGCACATTCCTGCCAACGTGCAATGGATCATTTAGGACCAATCGACTCAGCATCTAAGTTAGCAAGGCGCTCTCACTCACACGTAAGCTGGCGTTCCAAAGCCATGGCCTTGCAGCAGTCGCTGTAATTCACTGATCGGATCGAAAAACGGAGTCGCGTCCGTGACTTCCTGCGCGTAATTTACAGCATGCGGCAGGATCTGCGTGTTTACAAAGTCACACGCAGCCTCCATTCCCTACATCATAGATCAATCAATCAATTAATCAGCTCCAGTCCACGGCATTGGCAGGCATCCCACCTGGTCCAGATAGACAGCAGCGATCAGCGATTCCACGGCACCGGATTGGATCGTCGTCCGGCCTTTGGTGTACGCTGGCGTGACGTTCTTGACCTGCAGAGTGTAGTCAGACGAGACCAGAATGAGGTCGTGCAGCTGCAGATCGTGCACGCAGATCTTGGACAGCGTCGTGTTGTTCACGAGCGCCATCTTGCCAAGCGTGAGCTTGCCTTCTTTGTGCTGCGTCTGCACCTGGAACAGGTACGAGGCCGCGCACATGTCCAGGATGGCGTCGCCCAGGAACGCCAGGCTGCGGTTCGACAGGCGATGCACCGGCACATCGTCAGGCAGATGTTGTGGAGGACGCAGACGGCCATGGTGCGTCATGGCGCACTTGAGATGCGTGACGTTCTTGAACTGGATGCCGATGCGGTCCTGGAGCTCCTGCAGGCGGTCGTCCCAGTCCGGAGGCGGGGAGACGAGCTGGAAGTGCTCCGGTCGCACGACCTGCCACTCGCTGTTGCTGGACGGAATCAGCAGCGCAGCGGACGGCAGCCGAGGCTCGGGTCGAGTCTCCTTCTCCGCCATTATCAGCGCTACAGTTGACCTGAGAATGCACGTACTGGAGATATCCGAATAGAGAACCATGTCTGTCTATTGAAGCCTCTATCTAGGCTCTCCTGCCTTGTCCAGCTCAACCAGACGCTGGAAGTAAGTATAACCTGCTTCAGCTGCCTTGACGCGAGCTTCCTTGTAGGACGCGCCTGATCCCGTCACGACTGGCTGCAGGCGTCAAGGAGGAGTCAAGAGTCAGATACAATGGCCCTGAGTATTCCTATGGATAGAAGTCCTTACCTCGCCCTTGACGATCAGTTTGACTTGAAAGGCCTTGCTATTGACTGGCGCTGGAAGGTGTCTACGTGCATCATTCAGTGAGCACACAGACAGCATAGCAGCAGAGAACCAAGGCGATCTCTTTCTTACTTGTAGACTGGCTGGCCGTAGCCATTGCCCTGGAGCAGGTTCTGCAGCTCACTCACAGGCTCGAACGGAGTCTCCTCCGTCGCGTACTTGATGGCGTGTGGCAAGATCTGCGTGTTCACGAAGTCGATCGCAGTCTCGAGTCCCTACATAGCACAAGCGATCAGTCACCAGTCCATTACGCAATCGATTCCATGTCCATTTACCAACCTGGTCGAGGTAAACGGCAGCGATGAGCGACTCCACGGCGCCGGCCTGGATCGTGGCGCGGCCTTTGGCGTACATGGTCTTGCCGCTCTGCACGCGCAAACTGTAGTCCGCTGCGACGAGAATGAGGTCGTGGAGCTTCAGATCTTGCACGCAGATCGTGGACAGCGTCTGGTTGTTGACCAGCGAGGCCTTGGCCAGCGTCAGTTGGCCTTCCTGGTGCAGCGGCTGGACCTGGAACAGGTACGAGGACACGCACATGCCCAGGATGGAGTCGCCCAGGAACTCCAGACTGCGGTTCGACAGCCGATAGGCCGAGACGTCCGCCGGGATCTGGTTGTGCTGGAACGACCCGTGATGCGTCAGCGCGCACTTGAGATGCGTGACGTTGCGGAACTGGATGCCGATCCGGTCCTGCAGCTCCTGCAGCCGCTGGTCCCAGTTCTTTGGCGCTGCGACGTGCTTGAAATGCTCTGGCTGGATCACCTGCCACTCGTCATTGTCGGACGGACGCAGCAGCGCATTGGAAGCCAGGCGCTTGTCAATCGGCACCACGTCGCTGCTTTTGCTGGTGGACAGTGTTCGCGCTCCACCGAACGACCCACGACCACAACCGCCAGCAGAAGCGGACGCAGATGACGCTTGAATCCTGCTGCAATTGCGCTGCTGTGGTCGCTGCAGTCCCCAGCGCAGCGCATTGCGCCGCAGCATCAGATTCATGGCGGCCATCGTGCGTAGCTCTTCGAGTGGTACTAAATACGTAATTTCGGTATTCTCGCGCTCATCTCCCTCTCGACCATGGACCATTGGCCAACGGGTTGAGCAGCATGGGCAAGCGGGGCGGACTGGAGCAGCTCTCGGCCAAGACGGAGCCCAAGACGGAGCCCAAGACGGAGCCTGTGACCGTCAAGAGCGAGCCGCAGCCCAAGACCAAGGTCAAGAAGGAGGAGAAGACACAGCCCAGTGGCGATGACGATGGCATGACCGAGTACGAGCGCAAGCGGCTGGCCAACATCCAGCGCAACCTCGAGTTCATGAAGACCATGGGCGTGTCTACGGTGCGTTCTCTTCCAATTGCATCTGCTGGCGCATGCTGAGCTCAATGGCGTCTATGAACGCTGTAGGCCAAGATGGCGGCGCGCACAGCTGTCGGTCGGCCCAAGCCTGCCAAGGTCACGACCAAGCGAGTGATCACAGTGGAACAGCCAGTGCGCAAGTCGCGTCGCTTGCAGGGCAAGGAGGCGCAGTTCGAGTTGGACATGCTTGCGTCAGATGCGAGGGCTGACACAGCGGTTCTGGCTATTGAACCTGCAACGGAGGAGGACAGAGGCGCACGCTTCGACCCCAAGCTGGTTGGGAACGCGCTGAACGTGACGAGTGAGCACGGCCAGCATCTGCTGGGCAGTATGGCGGCTGAAGAACAAGGTAAGGAAGCCATCTACCTTATCTCCTGGTTTGATAACCAGCTCACCTCTTTGCTGCGGTGTAGAATCCGATCTGGTGGTCGATGCCACTGGCATGGACGACGTGCTGGACTACACCTTGATTCACAGCGATATTGTCAAGGCCACATACGAGCGAATCTATTCAGTCGCCTTCCACCCTCGCAAGGACAAAGTGGTCGTGGCTTGTGGCGACAAGCAGGGCAACCTGGCGCTGTGGTCGGCTGATGAAGAGACCGAAGGCAAGACGAGCTCCGTGATCATGTACCGACCGCACAAGTCTCCCGTCACGCAACTTTGCTTCAAGCCAGACGACGCCTCGAAATTGGTTTCCGCCAGCTTTGATGGATCTGTGCGCGAGTTTGATCTCCAGGCAGCGGCCTTCACGGAACTCTACGGTGGAGACTATGGAGTCACGTCCATGGCGCTGGATAATTCCCATCTTACTTACCTGCTCAGCTGTGACGACGGTAGTGTCGTGGCGCTGGATCGACGTGCGCCGAAGGCCAAACACCCGATCTATCAGCTACATGAGAAGAAAATCAACACTGTGCACCACCATCCGCTCCTGACAAAGTACGTTGGTGTCTGTCTTGCTCTGATGACTCGTTGCATGCTCTTACAATCGTATGTGTCACTCTTTATTTAGCTGCATCGCAACAGCCTCTTTGGATCGAACTGTGTGCCTCTGGGACCTACGCCAGATGACGAAGAAGAATACCACACCTTTCGCTACCATGCCTCATCATCGCAGTGTCAACTGCGCGTATTTCTCACCTAACGGTGCGCATCTCGTTACCGTCGGCCAGGATAACTTCCTTCATATTTATGACACGCACACCACCGAGTACTCGGACCCGGAGGACGTCGCTCCAACACTCGCTATCCCGCACAATAATCAGACCGGGCGATGGCTCACCAAGCTGCACGCCTCGTGGGATCCCAAGAACGCGACGCGATATGTCATTGGCTGCATGCAGCAACCCCGACGATTGCAGATCTTCGATGCTACGAGGAAGAATCCCGTTCAGGAATTGTATAGCGACCTGTTTAACTCGGTGCACTCGATTAACGTCTTCCATCCGAAGCTGAATCTGATCGCTGGTGGTAACTCTTCTGGACGGCTATGCCTCTGGCGACCAATGAAAAAGAATGCGCGCAAGTAATTGAGTAAATACATTTCCACCTGCATCAAAATGCATTCTCCACATTTCGCACTCATTTCCATGTAAGTTTTCGCGGCTTGGAATAATAAAGTTTTAGTATTGCTGAACAAAAAGGTTTGAGTAAGCGACAAACATAATTCTACAGTCTTGCAACTCACGTGGAAGCGAAAGAACCTTGTTTATACCGCGGGAAAATGGTTCATGATTTCCCTTTAGCTACTGTAGTTCACTATTGCTGTTCTTTCATCAACGACTTCTCGTACATGCCTATCGATCAACACCAAAACATTGGTTACATTTGACCTTAGAGCTTCAACCACGACCAAGTGCAATACCTTTTTTCCTGGCTTCCGTATGCTTGGACTGGACTGCATCGAAATGAAGGAGCAGAGCAGCCGTATCGACCTGCGGCAGGCCTGATGATGACTTGCTTGCAACCCCATCAACAGATTGAGCTGGACTGGAGTCGCTAATACTAATTCGACCAATGGCCGTTGCCATGTTGGTCACGCTCGCCAATCGATCCCGAAGAATGCGGAAGGCGGCGCTTTGCGGCAACAGCATCAGAAGACCATAAAGACTCTTGACAAGGTCGGCGTGGTAGTCGGCATTGATCTCGAGCAATTGAAGTCGCATGTGAATAAAAATGGGCGACTCAAGAAGTTGAACCAGCTTGTCAATCTGCATAAGAAATCCAACGGAAGCATCGATGCCTGCAGTACACAATCAAAGAAACTGTGATGTAAGCAAACCCCACAGGCTGATCTTGGACGCCACAATAGATGCAGATAGTAAGCGAAAAGTAGGATATAATTTGCTGATGAGGGCACAGGATAGCGAGTACGATTGCGCGAGGAGACAGAGGCTGAATACAGCGATCGGGTTGTGGCACCACGATTGAAATAGTGCCTAACAGGATTGACAATAAATGAGTCAGCATGAACCACGTGAAGTAAGCAATCAATTCAACATACCGTAAACACTTCAATATCATCTTCAGATGCACTTGGCTGAAAACAGCGGCGCAGAATGTCGCGCAAGTTTTCCAGTTCATTTGCAGTTAGCAGAATCAAATTCAGTGTTTGCACCATCACTGACGCAAATTCACCATTCATCGGTGCGTCGCTACCACTCTTCACATCGGACGCAAGAACCTTGGCAAAAATCATGTAGATGCTCTTGGAATCTAGCAAGATGCAGAGTTTACGCACAATAAGACTGCCACGAGTTTCGAGCAAACGTCGGTCTTGCGCAAAAAGCTGCAAAATTGCATTCATGACGCGCTCAAATTCAGTCTCATTCAGCGAGATCCGTGCCAACACTTCCAAGTCCAAGAGAACCACTGCATCCGAAATATCGGAGAGTGTCTTCAGCAGCGTTGGCAGTAAGTAGCCGATATGAGCCGACAATTGTTCCGGGCCTTTCTCCAGCAGCATTGAAATCCAACGCAATGCGGCCATCCGGGTTGGTACATGATCGCTCACAAGCTCAGCCGTGAGTTTGGTCATGAGAGGCATGAGGTCCATATCTTCTTCCGTGTTCTTGACCAACTGCAGTAAGTCGTCGTTGGCACGTTCAGCTACCTGGCGAATTTCGTGCTCAGCATCCGAGATGCAGTGCATAATTGCCGCCAGCAAATTTGCGTAAAACATCACAAGTTTTTCGCGTCCAAGGTTGACAAACTCGTGAACCCAAGTTACAGCTGTCAGGCGATTGAATCGTTCCTTGGAATTGCACTGACCAACGAGGATGTCCACCATGCGACCAAATTCCACGTGCTCTGTTTGCTTGATTTCTCGCAAGAATTCTGCTAACGCACTGTCAGCAGCCTGTCGAATCTCACGGTTGCCATCACTGAGCATATTGAACAACCCATCCAGGAACTCGGGCAGCCAATCCAGCATGTCAATATCAGGCACAGAATCCAAAACTGTGATCCAACCGACCTACAACGAAAGCAAATGTGTGAGTATCATGAACGTGACGACAGAGTGCTAATTGTGCGGGTTTGAGTCAAAGTCGTACCAGTAGCTGCCGAATGTATGGGTTGGTCATGCGAATGTACTTGTGCAGCAGCGGAATGAACATATCCACATCAAAGTACTCGCTTTCCGTGACAATATCCTTCACAAGTCGATCCAGCAGGTTTGCTCCATTCTTCACGTCGACATCGACGTCAGCAAAGAGCTATACAGACGTAAACCCATCACAAAATGAATTAGCGCATGCATATACTCAGTCCAGCACTCGCATACCTTGCACAATCCATCGAAGATCTTGTTAAAGTACTGGAGAATATGACCACGAGCGACCTTGGCGATGTTATACAGCGACTCGCAGGCATAGTAACGCACTCGACTCTCCGGATCGTCAAAGCAATGCAGCACAGGCGGCAGCAGCTTGTCCAGATACAGATGCGCATCGTGCATGAGGCCGATAGCAGTCGCAGCGAGGCCAATCAGTCCGCCCTTGCGGTGATTCGCGCTCGTCGAGCACGCGAAGTCGTTTCCCAGCAACTCAATGATCGCTGGGATACGCTCTCGGCTCGGGTTCGGTATCATCGCGACACCACTGCCGCCGCTCTCGGCGCTCGCGTTGCTTCCGTTCGTGAGCAGCGAGGTAACGTACTGTCCCTGCTGCGCCTGCTGCTGCTCGACCGAGGCCGCGTGCTCCTGCAGCTGCTTGATGAGGTTCTCGAGCTCCATGGCCGCACTCTTGCGCTTGTCGTAGGACCGGTCACCGAGATTGCGCATGAGGTTGGGCGACAGCGGCAGTTGCACCTGGTAGGCGAGCGCCGAGTTGCTGCCGATCGAGTCCTGGTTGGTGGCGCCCTGGAAGAACGGCATGGCGGCGGCCGCGGCCAGAGACAGCGCCGACTGGGGCAGCATGGGCGCCGCGTCCTTGTGCGTCGGGGAGCTCATGATCCGGATCCGCTCGCTGGCCACTTGGCTTCTTTCCCTTTGGGGCTCGCTTCTCTTTCCGCCCACACGGGGGCCACTATTCGGACGGAGAAAAATCAGCTAGAGTGGTACACTGAACCACTCGAGTGGGTACAGTAAGGTACCGGACCACCGGATGTATGCATGTAAAAAAGCAGCCATGTATGCATGGACTCTACTCTTTGCTTCTACTGCTGCCGCCAGTCAAAGACGTCTTCTGCGAGAGGCTTGCTGAGCTCGTGGTAGGATTTGCCAGCGACCGCGATGGGGCCACCGCCGTAGCAGAGGCCGTCTTCTTCGCCGTAGAGGACGAGCTGCTGTTGGGGAGTGACACCGCGCTGCGGATGCTCGAATGCGATCTTGAGGTACGTCTTGGGCTCCTCGTTTGAGGGGTCTGGGTTGTCCCAGTCATGAAGTTCACTAGCTTCTGATCGCACTTGGTCTAGAGGAACGAGAGAGATGGTGCAGTGGCCGAGAGGCTGGCGATAACGAACGCGATACGAGCAGCGCATGGAGCCATTAGCCAACAGCTCAGCAGGCATCGACCCGGAAATCCAGTTGAAATGGGGTGCTGACGCGAACAGAGAGTCAGCGAAGAGAGCCGGATGCCGCGTGCCGCTACCAATGATCACAGCGTGGTCAGCCTTGCGCTTACCCACGACGAACCATTTCTCCTGCATGCCCTGCAGACGTGCGCCCTGACCAACCGTGTAGGCCGTAAACCCGTTGTGCTCATGCAGTTTCTGACCGTCCACCGTGATGAAGCATCCCTGCTGCTTTGGGATGTACTGATGGATGAAGTCGGAGAAGTTGCGCTTGCCAATGAAGCAAATGCCAACGCTGTCTTTCTTCTGAGCTGTGCACAGCGATTCTTCCTCTGCGATGCGTCGTACTTCGGTCTTGCACAGCTCTCCAAGTGGGAAGAGCACCTTGGAAAATGCGCTACCGGTCACCTCTGACAGGAAATAGCTCTGGTCCTTGGTGTCGTCCTTGGCCGCATGGAGTTCCGGAACGCCGTCGCCATTGGCATTGGGCTTGAGCTGGGCGTAATGGCCCGTAGCGACATAGTCAGCCCCGACGGACTCTGCGTAATCCAGAAACGCCTTGAACTTGATCTCTCGGTTGCAGAGAATGTCTGGATTCGGAGTCAATCCCTACGATTGACGGCTATGTTGAGAAACTCGACTGCATATATCCGCTGATGAAGCAATGACGCACCGCTTCGAAGTTGTCCAAGCACGGTGCAAAGACCGAGTTCCAGTAGGATTGCACGAGGTTTACCTACGAAGACATGCATGCAGTATCAATATCAGTGCTGTCTAAGCGTTTCAAACTATTTAGTCAGTGCTGTGACTCACCTGGAGCGCTTCAATGCCCAGCTGCTGGCAGACTCGTTCGACGTCTTTGAAATCTTCATCAATGGGACAAGCTGCACAACCAATCTCATCACTGGAGTCCCAGTTCTTCATGTAGACACCCGTGACGCGGTAGCCTTGCTTCTTCAGCACCAGCGCAGCGACAGACGAATCGACGCCACCGGACATGCCGACCACGACGTGAGGCACCTGACGCTCACCATCGGTAGTACGAGGCGCAGCATCGAGTGCTGGAGCAGCAGAAGAAGATGAATACAACCGGCTGATGCTGAGCGTGCTACTGCGAATATCAAGACAGCGACGCACGCGCAGCGGAACTCGCCAGCCACGATGTAGCATCAGCATCTGCATTTCTATCTGCTTCGATGGCCATCAGCGCTCTCTAGTTGATGTGGTGTACACATTTCGAAGACATTTATAATGTGGTACACTCTATTTTGTTTTCGGTGATCAATCCCATGGATAAAGTCCGATCAATCTCGAGCCAAGAGCTGAAAAGGTATGATCAGAGAAATGCTCGTCAACCTGCTGACTGTCACCCTTGCGCCAATGGTCTGCAGGAAGCAGACGCAGCGCATACCGACGCAATTGCTCCTGGGAGTACCGCTGGTTCTCGGGTACGTTGGGCAGCAGACCTGTGTAGATCACTTCGCGCGGGATTGTGCCCGTGTGCTTGTAGCTGTTGGCGTGTGGGATGCGCCAATCAAAGAAGATCACACTGCCTGCCTCGCAATGAATCGGCTGGTAGCGACTGATCACTTCACGATCTTCTTGCATGCGTAGCGGCGAGAAATCGCCAAGGCAAACCTGTGGACGATCGCCATTCGCCTGCTCCAAGGCGGTGCCGTGGTGCTTCGAGAAATACGCCTCGAATTCCTTGTGGAACCCTGGAACGGCTTCAAACCCTCCTGTGTTAGGCTCGTTGTTGCTGGTTAGCACCGTGATGCACTGGATCGGTCGCCAACGCGGGATCTCTTTGGTCGACTCGAAGAGCTTCGTGGGGCAGCAGTCGAGATGCGGCGTCAAGGATCGTTGGATCGGCCGGGACTTCTTGGTTGCGTGCATCTTGGCGATAGTATCCGGCACTCGATAGCAGACGCGGTTGATGTACATGAATCCCTGTTTGCTGTTGAAGTCGCCGTGCGGGTGGCTGAAGTCCGGGTGGTTCTGCGCATACGTCGCGCTCCAGAGATCCGTCATGGCCGCGAACACCTTGTCGTTCTCTGCAACCTCCAGACGCCAGGAGGGATAGAACAGATCCAAGATACCACCAGCGCCTCCAGTGCTTGAAAGCTTGGTCAGATGCTGCCCCGTGCCTTCCAGATCGTTGTGGTCAACACCGTACTTGGCCAGCTCGTCGTGCAGTCCTCTGCGTGCCTCTGCGATCTCCTCTGGCGTCAGCACATTGGGGATCACGATTATGCCATTGGCCATAAACTCCTCAATCTGCGCATCCGTGATAAACCGATCGATCACCTGCGGCCGCGCGGCGTTGCCATGAACGTGCTGCTCGTCCATCGGCTGCTGTCCGACCATTTCCGATTCTGAATGGCTGCATGTTTTTGTGAGGTGGCGTCTTTAGAAACTATAGAAACGACTCCGTTCTACCATCGTTTCTAAAAAGAATGCGACTGGCTGCAATTCAACATTGAATTGAGCGGAATCGGTATAGACAGGGTCTGGCATTTTTTGTGTATCGGTCAGACGTGTAAAGCATTACTCATGCTGCGCAATGTGGTCATCATGGCCGCGAGCGGCATCGTGCTCTTCTCCAAGGAGTACGCCAACGCCATCGCCCAGGTACAGTGCCCGCCTCTCCCTTGAATCGCTGCGAACCGACTTTCTGGGGATACCGCTCTATCATGCGCCAGAGCAGAAGGACGCTGCTTCGTGTGCTGCCAGGAGCTACGCTCGCTGTGAATCAGACTAGGCGACTAACGCACACTCTCTGGATGCGTGCATGAATAGCCGCGACTCGTGGGGTCTCTGGTCACCGCGATGCTCGAGTTCTCGACCAAGACGACCGGTGCGCCGGTCTCGTACATCGAGCTGTCCTCTGGTACTTTCTTTCTCGCCCTGCTTCTCTCTGGCGCTTGGTCCATCGTTCTGCGCTGGTCACATGGCTCACCATCCCATCGCTGATGATGCACACGTATCCTCTGATCCTAGTCGCTGTGACCGTGGTCACGAATGAGGCACACAAGGTGTTCTGCGCCATGTTCCACGACACAGAAGACGGCTCTTCGTTCGCCTCGTTCATCGCCAACGAGATCCTCGAGGCGTTCATAGCGGAGTACGGCTCGGAGCTCGGCCAAATGGGCCACAACCTGCGCGACTTCCACCGCTTCCAGTTCCGCATCGCGACAGTCATTCGCGAATCGGTCAAACCACTCATCCGGAAACGTACGTGGCTCGTGGAATAGCCTGATTCTAGGGGCTTGCACTCACATTTCAATGCGCTTGCAGTGCAACAGCAGCGTGGCATTATGAAGGCCATCCTGGTCGTCGACGACGCAATCTCCTACGCGACTGTGGATGTGGATCAGA
The DNA here is from genome assembly GCA_023337935.1 of Elongisporangium anandrum. Taxonomy (NCBI): domain Eukaryota; phylum Oomycota; class Peronosporomycetes; order Pythiales; family Pythiaceae; genus Elongisporangium; species Elongisporangium anandrum. The sequence continues at coordinate 24,851 of JAADXR010000262.1, forward strand.
TCGGAGTGCTCGCCAATCTGCAGGCGTTTGTGAACTGCTCTGGGGACATGCGTACGTAGTCGCTGCTTCTGTCACACTAGGCACTTCGTGCTAACGCGTTTGCTTTGCGGGGCCTCTAGTGTCGTTCACGGGCGACAACGTGCGGTCCATGACCATCCAGAGCACCCGGAATACGTGCATCCAAGTGCATCGCCTCGAAAACGCCGACACGTTAATAGTTATGTATAAGAAAGGAGCCAACACGACGCGCAACATCACAGCAATAAAGGAATGCGTGACGATGCTGCGGAACGGTGCGTATGCAGTGACTGATCCTCTTGCCAGACTGCCTGAGGTGCTGACCTGCTCCTTTGCTGCTTCGTAGTGTCGGTCTTAGTTAGGAATCTACAGACGGCGCGCTGAAGAATCGAGTAGGAGGAGAAAGCGCAACAAGCAGGAGCTCTTTATTATTTTGGGATGAAGCTGTGGAGGCGAATGCTCTATCAAGAATGAAATTATACAAATGTGGGAGCCGTCGGTCGCTTCAGACACCGCCCTGAGGCGAGCTTTCAAGCCTCTGAAAGCACTATATTGGCATGGCCACCGGACGGTCTCGATCTCGTTCCAAGCGCAGCTCAATAGCGTTTCTCTCTTCCTCGTGCTTGTGACAAAAGCCTCAGACTTAAACTCAATTGCTTCAATCGATCAGGACGCTATGAGGAATCAGAGAGAGAACCACTCAATGCAGCCCAACAGATGGACCAACTCCCTTGGATCGCTATCGGCATCGCTTTCCTGCAGCTGCTCATGCAAATGGAGACGCACTGCAGGACACAGGCGATCGCGCAGGAGCGCGTAGCTGCCAATGTCTCTGGCAGCTGCACTCCCTCGCGCTCACGGCCTCAAACACAAGACAGCTCCATGCAGATCGTCTCTCAATGGGCTTCCCAACCGGTCGACTGCTCTGATTGGCTGAAACCGGTCGCTCTGCTTTTAGGAGCGGCATTTTGGGCGGGAGGCTATGAGTGGCACATGGAGCTGCTCCATGTGCACGTTCGAGAACGTCTCTCGCGACGCCAAGTGCGCCATCTGCCTCACGTCCAGAGTCTCTACGGAAGGCGCTTCTGTCTCGGGCGTGGAGCGGTCGCCCGCTGCATCAATGCGAGCCAAGACGCCGCCCAACAAGAAGAAGAAGCAGCAGGCGTCGCTGCTCGTGGCCGTGGGGAGCTCGCGCGAGAAGGAGACGCAGCGCGTGCGCAGGAAGATCGAGCAGATGCAGGAAATGGGCATCGACCTGCCGCGGGAGGAGCTGCTGCAGCTGCTGGCTCGCAATTGCTACTGCGTGCACGTGGCCGCAAGCGCCTACTTTGAACAGTGCGCCATGACCGAGCCTACCCAATCTGGCGCCAGTCTGCCGCTCTCGGCGCAGAAGAGCGAGGTGGACCGCATTGAAAAGATGATGGAGACGCGCGCAGGACTCATGAACAGGTCCCTTCGGCTTCTGGGGAGCATGGTCATGACGGCGACGGTGGCTCGTGCTGGGGCGCAGCTCCAGGCAGGCGACGGACTGATCTTCCAGGCTGAAGACGCTGGCAAGAAGCGACTTCGCCCGGGAGCGTCCGGTACCTCATTGTCTGGCGTTGTTCGGATCTCCACCTTGGAACACTCGCAGGTAACAGCAGCCATGCACACGAGTGGCCATTACATCGGAACTGACCAAGGCCTACACTGTGGGGTTTTGATCTTAGGTCGGACGGCTTTCAAGGGAGACGGAGACTTTGCTTCATCCACTCATGAAGGAAGACCTCGTGCGCATTGGAGGCGTCTGTGACGTCACGCCGCTCTCCAATGAGCTATTTGCGTCCTTTCAGGTATTAAATATGCTGCTGGAAGAGGACTCTAGACCTTGGAGCAACGGTTCTCATTATGCATTGATTCTGCAGGTGCTTGTGTTTCTCTACGTGAACACGAAAGCGTTCGAGGTCTTTGAGGAGCAGAGTCCGCTGTTCCATCTCTCCGATGCGCTCTATTCCGTCTTGGAATTGATCAACGCTGCGAATTCTGATAGTTCCAACGCTGAGACGACATCACCAGAGGACTCATCGGCAGACGGCAGTTCAACAGACTTGGACGCACTGTTCTCTGATTTCATTGGCGGTGGAGACAATGGCGTAGAAAACGATGCAGTCGACCCAGGTGAACGTCTTGCGCCGCTACTCAACCAGATTGAGCTGCGCGAACACCAAAAGATGGCCGTTAAGTGGATGCTCTGGCGCGAAAACCAGCAGCAGAAAGAGTATGGGTCCTCAAGCGGCTCTTCTACTGAAACGCAAAACGTTGCCAACCCGGTACGTCGTCATTCGGCTGTTCTAGGCTTGAAGTACGAATTCTTTTACATTTCGTTGTTATTTGCAGATGTGGGAAGTACGTCGATTCAATGCACAGGAATCGTACTACGTCAATCCGTTCGAAAAGATCGCGAGCTTGAAAGCACCACAACCTCCTTCGCTATGTCTGGGAGGAATTCTTGCAGATGATATGGGTCTCGGTAAGTTTGCATTTGGCTCGCATTTAAATGTGACATGGCTGATGTCCCACCGTTTCCTTCTAGGCAAAACTATGATGATGCTGGCTCTCATTGCCCATCAGACGCATTTCAACCCCGCATCGACTGATACCAAGAGCGCTACCATGCGTCCAAAGACTTTGATCGTCTGCCCCTTGAGTCTGCTACATCAGTGGAAGATCGAGATTCAAGAGCGGTTCCGTAAAGACACGCTCCGTGTACACATTTATTACGGAGACGAGCGTGGCACTGGAGTATCAACGACCGGCGCGATCAACGCAAGTGATGTCGTACTTACGACCTATGGCGTACTATCCAAAGAGTTCGAGCGCCAACATACAACGACTTCAAACCGCAGCAGGAGCTCGACTGTACTGTTTGCAATCCAGTGGCAGCGAGTGATCTTGGACGAAGCACATAGCATCAAGAATCGTGCAACGACCTATTTCAAGGCTTGCGCTGGTTTGACGGCCAAGCACCGGTGGTGCCTTACGGGCACGCCCATCCAGAATTCGCTCGATGATCTCTTCTCATTGCTTTGCTTCCTGCAGTATGAGCCGTGGTCGAGACTGGCTTGGTGGAAACGTGTCATCGCGTCGCCGTATGACTTGGGTGATACTGCGAATGCACTTGGTCGATTGAAAGTAATCCTGATGCCGATCTTACTTCGCCGCACCAAGAATTCTCGCGACCGCAACGGAAATAACATCGTGAACCTACCACCCAAGCACATGGAGCGCATTTCGCTCGAGTTCTCAGAGCAAGAGCGTGTGTTCTATCAAGCACTTTACGACAAAAGTCTGGCCGAGTTCAACGGATTCGTTGCGACGGGAACGACCATGTCAAGCTATATTGCAATCTTTGCGCTGCTGCTCCGGCTTCGCCAGGCATGCGATCATCCACTTTTGGCTCTTGGACGCAACTTTGAGCAGGTATCGACGACCAACGGAGCCGATGCAGATCGAAATGCGGCAGCGTCTTTGTTCCAAGCACAGCCAAATGAGTCCATGGACGCGTACTATGGGCGCATTTCAGCGCAGTTGAAGCAAGATTTGCAGCCAGCGACATCGGCTGCAGCAGTTCCTGTTGCACAATCACCCAAACTTCGCAATGGCGCGACAAGTAGCCCAAGCAGAGGAGGGCTGACTCAAACGTACATTGATCATGTACTTGCTCAAGTCGAGGGTGGGCTGGATTCGCAAGAGTGTCCCATCTGCCTCGATACACCTGACAGTGGTGTGCTGACCACGTGTGCACACGTGTTCTGTGAGCGGTGTCTTCGAGAAAGTCTCGCGAACGATCCTGAGAATGGCTGTCTAGTCTGTCGCACGACTGTGGATATCAGCAAAGTGTTCAGTTTGCGGGTTCCGGAGTCCGCTAAAGAGAACGAGTCAAGCAAAAGCCCAGGCGAAGACGGGGGCAGTACGGAGCCAACAGTCGAACCTGATTCCGCGTCGGACGACAGCAGTCGCGTGGCTTTTCAAAGTGCGAAGCTCAAGCAGTTACTGCATGATCTGAAAGTCATTCGAGCGGAAGATCGAGAGCGTCAAACGTCTGACCCAAGCACCCAGAAGCGCAAAGTGATTGTGTTTTCGCAATGGACGACCATGCTGGAAATGATAGTCGAGCTGCTCGCCAAACATGGTTTTTCAGCCAGCATGTTCCATGGCGCATTGCGTCAAGATTCGCGCGAGCAAGTTCTCACGCGGTTCGCCAAGGACCCGGCAGCGGATGTGTTAGTGATCAGTCTAAAGGCTGGTGGCGTGGGCCTCAACCTCACTTGCGCTTCAGTCGTGATCTTGATGGACCCGTGGTGGAACCCTGGCGTCGAAGACCAGGCTATTGACCGCGTGCACCGACTGGGTCAAACGCGAGACGTACTAGTCAAGCGCTATGTCGTGAAAGATACAGTGGAGGACATGATCCAAACGTTACAGCAACGGAAGGAAGCACTGGCCAAACACGTGCTGGTCAAGGGCCAAGACTCTGACGACAAGCGCTCGGAACGTTTAACGCTGGATGATCTCAAGAGCTTCTTTCATTAGGATGCGAGCATGATAAACGATTGTAGAAATCATTTTTTTGCCTAAACTTGAGAATTTTAAATATTTAGCACTTGATGGCTGCACAAAAGCTCCATAACATCAGCTTCTTGACGCGGATTAGTTTCAATCGATGTTCAGGGAGGAACGCAATGGCGACTTGTCGGAGCTAACGACAGATGGATGAATCAAACTTCAAAAGCCATGGACAATGCAGCCTTAAACGGTCATTTGGATGTTGTGAAATGGCTGCATGAACATCAATACAAGGGCTGTACGACGAACGCCATGGATCTTGCGGCGGCGAATGGTCACTTAGAAGTAGTCAAGTGGCTACATGCAAACCGGACTGAAGGGTGTACGACGAAAGCCATGAATATGGCTGCCACCAACGGTCGTTTGGAGTTGGTTCGCTGGCTGCACACGAACCGAACGGAAGGATGCGATCAAGACACTATGATGAATGCTACCATGGAAGGCCACTTCCACGTGGTTCAGTTCTTGTACTTCAATTGCATCGGAGGATCAGCTAGAGTTGCGATGCTTTGTGCAAGAGCTGCTTTATGTTTTGAGATGTATGAATGGCTATACAAGAAGGTTCCCGCAGAAAATAGGAAATTGAGATACATTAGGCGCTATTAAAAGCAACGATTCCGATATTTCCTCTTAAGTTTTCAGGGCACTTTGAACTTTAAACTTTCCTGATATGAGTGTTTAGAACGTACGCAGATCTTGATCTGCCTCTAAGGGCACAAACAATAGCAAACCTTCTGGAGGGGACCACTATAATGGACCACTTTCCAGAATTCATCAGTCTATGTGCCAGCCTCCACAGGATGTTTCAGCCTTGTATCAAGGATGGGCTGTCATTCACAAATTTGCTTTGAATGGAAGAAAGCTCTATGGGCGAACCAACGCTCACCTCAGTACGTGTCTTATGCGATTCAAACGATCGCGTAGGCGAACCTCATGTTGTACAACAAATCGATCAGCTTCGGCAACTTGACGCTTGAAAGTGCGTCCAAGCGCGGATTCATAGGCAAGTTGGATCTCATTGACCAAACCGAGCCTAATGAGTGGGGTGGGTTTCGTGTCTCGATACCGCGCAGCCGCTTATTCTGCCGTGGCGTACGATTGTGACGCCTGCGTGCTGGAATGATGAATCAACAAGTATCAACTGAGGAACCAGTTTAGAGACAAATTAAATAATATTCTCGCGCACGCTTTCTTCTTCACGCGACTTAATGAGCTCAAGTGGATGGACAATTATAACCGAGGTCTGTTCCCGCGATATAGTTTGAAACATGCTTGTTCAGATCCTGAAATCGTCTATTGGCTGTACCAGCACTGACGTCACTTGAATCTTTAGCTTCCGATGTATGAGTGCTCCGCAGCGGATCCAAGCTTGGAATTTATCAAGTGGAGTTTGACAAAGCAAGACGCATTCATGTGCACGAGGCCGAAGAGAGCAGTAACTTACGCCATTAATCATGACCAAATTTACAGTGGCTCTATGAGTATCGCCCAATTTGTTTGTGCCTCACCATTTCGAGCGCGCTGTGAACAGAGGCCGGTTCAAGATCGCAATGGCTCTTGGACAAATTCCCAAACATTTCTTCCTTAATCCAAGTGAATTTCAGCATGCCGGTAAAAGATATAGCTTCTTCAGGGTTTTTGCACTTGAAATCTTGTTGGATCAAGCACCACTTGGCGAACTCGAACGTTGGATCTGCTGCCGAACACTCGTACATTGGAAACTCCATCGGCAAGTGGCGTCCGTGCTCGAATAGCCAGTAGGCGGTCTCTGGCTCTGAACAAGAAAAGCGGTCAACGTGCTTTGGGAGCTGGCCTTGATTGTCTTGGTACAACCACTTGAGCACATCCAGTCGTTTTGAAGAGACTGCGGACGGTGTTTCTGGATTCTGGTCTATACTTATTGAGCCACCATTCCATCACGCGAATATCATATCCGTTCTTGATAGCAGTGAACACGGCCGCACGGAATCGAACAAAATGAAACTCAACTTCTCGCTTGATGTCCAATAAATGGATATGATCCAATTTGCTCACAAACCCGCGCTTGGACGCGTTCTCAAGTGTCCATCTGTCAGAGCTAAAGTGAAATGCGTCGATCTGGTGGGATACGTGAAGTAGCACGCCAACGTGAGGGTCTGAATCACAGACCACGCGCACAGACGTGAGTATTTCGATCATCATATTGTGCCCAGTTTCGTTCGGAGCAAAATTGCGAATGAATCTTACAACGCTGACTACAAGCGTGGGCTCATACTGTATTTGTCAACCCATCGATAAAATGATAGCCAAAAAATCCAGTCTGCTCATTGTCCTGAACAAGCCCCTCCAAGAGTTGATGAACAGTTCCGCAGCAAAGCGTCTGCGATTTTGCTTCTCCAAAGCGTACTTGCGCTCAACTAACTCCTCTCTGGTCATGGTCTTCTTTGAGGCTGGCAGGCACGCTAGATGACCTCAAGAGTTTATTCCACGATTGTACACCATCGAAATTTCCACGTGAATAACTTCGAGTAATCCACGTCCATTCATACATGTCGAAATCAAAAGAGAGTCCAGTCGCCGTAGGTGAATCGATAGTCGTCAATTTGTTGTACAACATGAGGCAGGAGGCCACGTGATCATTTAAAACACATACCTGAGGTTAGTGAATCAAAATTATGAATGATGTGGGCCGAACTTATACTGAGAATTCCACCCAACCGTGCCCATTGTGGGCGATCGATCCATCATGACCCAGTTTGAAAAATCGTACTCAGGCTCCTGGACCAACACAATGATAGATTTGCACGCTGGAGATAACTCAGTCAGCGTGGTTGATGGACGCACGTACCTTGGCATGGAAACAAAGTCATAGGAAAATCTTCACCAAAGTATCAGTGTGGGTAAACTTCAAAATGTATTTATCATGCAAAACACAATTTTTTGCTGTCTATACTCTTGGGTAAATTTTCATACAGCAATTCATACATGCTGAAATCAAAATTGTTTGCAAAACGCATCGACTAGCTCGACAACATGAGGCAATACCTTGAGGCGTGCATCAGTGTTACAGAGACGCAGAGAGGTCAACATATAGCGATCTCTTGCTCATTTCAGAGAAAGACTGCGAATGAGAAGCGAGAACCGATGAAAATCAGTATTCTGGGTACAATTTTCAACCCATTACCTTCGAAAAATCCAGCGCCGGAACCATACGCTTTACGATTGATTGCCTTGCGTTGCGGCTGACGAGTTATGCATTTGATTTCTACACATTACAACGTGTTGCCCAGATCGTGTGCAGCCACTGGGATACCGGGAGGCGTTCGATTGAAGCTCTGCCAGATCCATGACTTTTGGTATAGTGCCTTCTGTCATGTAGAAATTTGACTCGAAGTCTCTGTATGGGACATATCATTCATCATTCAATCCTCTGTAACCATTTTCCAACTATCAAATGGCTGCTTTGTATATATTCTGGACACAACTGGGTTCATCAATTGTTTATGGGAGGTAATTTCAATGATCACGAAGCCATTTTTACTGCGGCGGCTTCAATGAGGTCCGTCATGAAACTTGTCCTGGCGTTAAATCACCAAGAAATATCTACTTTGAAGTGGCTCGATTGACGATTTAGCCTACAGTTCTCAACTACCGGTCAGCTTGCTAATATACAGTGTGTTCTAATGCTATCTGCCCGTGTGTCCGAAGATATTGCGTATGGTTTCGAGGGGGACGAGTCGTGTCACATTGCGAGTGGCGAGGAGACGAGGAAAGCGCTCGAAGACGGTCCTGCCGCTGGCGCTGCTACGTAGTGCGGAGATGATGCGTTCGAGTGTCGAGACGTCTATGGCTTGGGTGCGTCGGAGATGGGCCGCGTAGGTGCAATAGATCTCCAGCACTTGCTGAGCGAGAGGTAATGGTTGACGGTTTTCGAAGACGAAAGCGTTCCGCTGAGTCCAGAGGTGGTGAAGAGTAATGGCACGGAAAATGTACCAGACAGTGCGTACAAAAATCACCAAGAAATATCACCAACATCAAGCCGGCAAAAAGAAAATGATTTTGTTTATCGACACCTGGTGGCGGTTTCTGCAGAATACAAGTACGCGGCTGAAGATCGCCGTTTCTTCAGAACGGTGGTCGCGCAGAGAAAGTCCACTTGGTGAAATCATGATCTCCATATATTTGAACATAAAGCCACTTGTAGACGTCGAATTGAAAACAGTTTTTTGCGTGCCACATCACATATTCTGGATACTTCATTTTCTGGTGCAAGTACATGAATTGAACCACAGGCAAGTGGCCCCTTTCTGGATGAAACGACGAATAGTACTGGCCGCATCCTTCAGTTCGGTTCTCATGCAGCCACTCGACCACTTCCAAATGACCATTTGCAGCCGCACCCGCCATTGCGAATATCGTGCAGCCTTCCTCTCGGTTCTCGTGCAACCACTTGACGACTTCCAAGTGTCCATTGGCTGTTGCTTTGTCCAAAGCTCGAGTAGTACAGCGCTCGAAAAGTGAACTTTCATGCAGCCATTTCACAGCATTTAAATGACCTTTTGCAGCCGCAACATCCATGGCGTTGGCTCTTTTTCGGACATAATGAGGTTGCTGCGCATGAATGTACCGTTCATTAAATATCCATTGAAGAATCGTCACGTGGCTGTTTGCTGCGGCGGCTTTAACAATATCTGAGTTCAATTCATTCGTGTCAGATTCATTGAGAAACTTCATCCTGATACTCTCGATAGCTTGCAGCAATTCCAACTTGCCTGCACCTGCAGCGGCTGCCACAGCTTTGCCAAACCATGTAAGTCGCACGTTTTCCTCTCTCCAATAGAACTCAAATACGACCCACTTGATTGACTCCAAGCACTGCTCGTCGTCAAACTGAATGGCGGCCCAGCGAAGCGAATCACGTGGATCGATATCCATTCCATAGCCGGGAAAGCAACGATATTCCTTGATCCACCATTCCATCACGCGGACATCGTAATTGTACTTTACCGCTTTGTAAATGGCCGCACAACACCGAACAGATCTCATCTCAATGCCCAATTTGGGCTCGCCTTGGTTGATGTGAGCCAACTTGCTCACGTATCCGCGCTTGGACGCACTCTCGATAGTCCAATGCGCGTAGCTGAATCGATAACCGTCGATTTGTTGTACAATATGGGGCAAGACACCCACGTGGGGATTCGTGAAGCCATCGCACCATCGCTAGGTGGCCGTTTGAAGCAGTTGCCTCGATAAGATCCGATTTTGATTTTAGACTGGGAGTAACCTTGATCAGCTCTCTTTGCACAGCTTGAAGGAGATTTATCCTGCCTGCGCTCACGATGGGCACCATCAGACCATCCATCCAGGCAAATTTGGCCTTTTCCTCTTGCCAGTCGAGCTCAAACAGTACCCACTGAATCATTTCCAATACATGATCATCGTCAAACTCAAAAGCCGACGTGTCGAGCGCTGCACTTGGATCCGACAAGTAGTGCTTGGGGAACTTCTCTAAAAGCCACTTCGCTGTTTGAAGTTGACCTTTGCTGATCGCCCGATCAAGATGCTCAGGCTGATAAAGACCCAGCTGATGTTCAAAGAGCCATTGCAGAAACTCTTCTTGGTCATTGTCGATGGCAAAAGATACGACGTCTTCAGGTTGCTTGCATTTGAACGCGTCTTGCTGCGTTAAGCACCACTTGGCAAACTCAAAGCTTGGATCTGCTGCTGCACACTTGTACATCTGAAGCTCTAGAAGTAAGTGACGACCGTGTTCGTAGAGCCAGTAGAAAATCTCTGGGTCTGAACAATCAAGCGTGTACTGGTGTTGTGGGAGCTCCCTTCATTGTCTGGATACAACCACTTCAGCACATCCAGCCTTTTCGCATAGACTGCGTACCTGAGAATATCGCCCTTAATGACTTTCACTCGCTTGGGTCGATACGTGTTGATCCACCATTCCAGCACGCGGATATCATATCCATACTTCACAGCATTGTAAACACCCGAACTGTATCGAGCGATGTGAAATGCAATATCTCGTTGCGTCTCCTTTGCGTGAATTTGATCCAACTTGCTCACAAATCCGTGCTTGGACGCGAGCTCAAGCGTCCAGTCACCGCAGCTGAAGCGGAATGCGTCGATCTGTCGAGAGACGTGCGACAGCGCGCCGACGCGAGGGTCGGACTTACAGACCACACACACAGACGTGAGCAGCTTGTCAACCATCATGTCGTCTTGCTGTTGGAGTGAAATTGCGAATGAGGTGCGAGTTTCAATTCTCATCGTGGGTACAATTTTCAACCCATCAATAATATAGAAAGCCAAAAAATCCAGCGCCGTGCTTTAGCGATACGTAAGATCCTAGTCCTTGCCATGAGCAAGCATGTGGCCAAGTGTAGAAGCAGCCACACAAATCAATTTGAAATTGTACGCAATTGTCGGTCGTTCGCATTGTAATTAAGGTATCTTGATCATATTTGTACTTGTCGCCAGAGGCTGAGGCGACCTGATGAGTTGCCTCCAGCGATCAACGGTAGCGTCGGATGGAAAACATTGATCGTGTGAACCGATTTGAAGAGATCGCTGTACAATTCCTGAACAGGATTCTTCCGTGCGGCGTCAAAGATCTGGAGTCGTCGAGGCTGCTGCATGCAGCCGATCACGTATCGCGTCGTGTGCTTTGGGTCCCACGAGACGTGCAACTTGGTCATCCACGGCCCTGTCTGGTTGTCATGCGGAATTGCGATCGAAGGAGCGATCTTCATCGGGTCTGAGTACTTGACCGTGTGCGTGTCATAAATATGGAGATAATTATCCTGACCGACGGTCACAATGTGCGCACCATTGGGCGAAAAATACGCACAGTTGACGCTGCGATAGTGAGGCATGATGGCAAGCGGCGTGCTATGGGACTTCTTTATCTGACGTAGATCCCAGAGACACACATTTCGGTCCAAAGAGGCTGTCGCTATACAGCTAATCACATATCATACGAATGTAAGAGCAAAGTGACATATAGAGCAGAAGATGAACGTACTGGGTCAATAATGGATGGTGGTGAACAGTGTTGGCTCTCTTCTCATGCAGTTGATATCTCGACTGCTTGGTCTTGGGCTCACGCTGATCCAGCGACACAACACTACCATCTTCACAGCTGATCAGGTACGTCTGGTGAGCATTATTCAGCGCCACGGATAATACGCAAGCGTCTCCATCATAGAGCTTCGTGAAGCGTTTTCCCGCCTGAAGATCGAACTGTTTGACAGTGCCGTCGAAGCTGGAGGAAATCAATTTCGAGGCGTCGTTTGGATTGAAGCACAGCTGCGAGATGGGGTCTCTGTGCGGTTTATACATATCTACCGATCGCTTCTGGTCCTCTGTCTCTTGATCAGCTGACCACAACCCAAGGTACCCCTTCTTGTCTCCACAGACCACGAGCACTTTGTCTTCGCGAGGGTGGAAGGCCATCGAGTAGATGCGATGGCCCGCCTTGACGACATCGTTGGGTCTCAGTTCATACTCTGGCACGTCATCGAAGCCACTGGCATCGACCACAAGATCCGCTTCTGTCCACGGAGGTGAGTATTAAGGTGTATCCAGCACATACTTGCCAGGGCTGACGTACCATCTTCAGTGTCCATGCTGTCGGCAACAGACTGGCCCTGTTCATCCAGCGCATTCGCATACAGATCAGCGACAAAGCGCCTGCGATTACCGTCTCTCACTGTGCGATTGCGTTCTTCTCTCTCCTCGCGCTCCTCTGTGCTCATAGTCTCCTGCGCCGTTTGCAGCTCGTACTGCGCTTCCTCGCCCAGCAGACGACGTGATTTGCGTGCAGGCTGCTCCACTGGGATCACGCGCTTGGTCGTGACCTTGACTGGCTTTGGGCGGCCGATAGACGTGCGCGCTGCCATCTTGGCCTATACACACAGCCACAGTCAACGGAGGAACAGACAGATGATGCAGTCGCCAGTCTCGCACAGTGGACACGCCCATGGTCGTCATGAAGTCGATGTTGCGCTGGATGTTGGCCAGGCGCTTGCGCTCGTAGGCTGCTATGGTGTCATCCATGCTTGCCGCCTTCACCGTCTTCTGCGTGGCCTCAAGTCCAAGCTGCTGCTCGCTCTTGACACTGGGCTCCGTCTTGGGCTCCATCGTGACAAGCATCAGCGCCAATCAGCGAGCAGAACACGAAGAGTAAAATTACGTATTTGGCCCCTACTCTTTGAATTAATAAAACAATTGAATTTGACCAGTCGTGCTTGAGTCTTTCATGTGGGGCTCATCAGCAATCCTTCCACGCTCAAATCGATATAAGCCACATGCACGAAAAGAAGCAGCTCGGCGCTCATGTTATTCATCGCTCTCTTCGAGCGATATTGCGAATGAGGAACGAAATTAAACAATTAAGGAAGCAAACTAGAAGTTATGGATCAGCTTCGTCGAAGCTAACAGCAACACATTCAAACCTAGTATGTTCTCAAATACGTCTATCGCAAAACCGAACATCGTGGTAGCATCGGTTGTTTAGCACACGTGACGTATATAGCCAGGAGATGACGTCGAAATGAAAGTTTTTTTCCGCGCAGGCCTTTACGCAATCTGGATAAGCTTCTGTACGATGCATGAGGAGAAACTGAACCACACCAAAGCAGCACTTCGCAGCAGCAGACAGAGTGTTTCGTGAAGCCACTGGACCACTTCAAAATGATTATTTCTAGCAGCCAGATCCATCGCTGTAGTCGTGCAACCTTCACTTCGATTTTCATGCAGCCACTTGACCTATCCAGATGTCCATTTGCCGCAGCTTTGTCCATGGCGTCGGTAGTACATCCATCATAGTAATGTTCATGCAGCCATTTTACAACATCCAAATGGCTGTTTGTTGCAGCTTTGTCCATGGATTTAGAAGCGTTTCGAACTTCTTGAGATCCATTCGCACGAGTGTGACGCGCATTGTGAATCCATAGTACGATCTTCAAGCATCCACCTGCAGCGGCAGCTTCAATGATGTCCGAATTCAAATTGCTTGTATCAGTGGCCTTGAGTACGTTCATCCTGGTGAGCTCGATGTCTTCAAGCAATTCTAGTCTACCAGCACCACAGCTCCAGACCAAGCTCTCACTCATTCACGAGAGAGGAAGATCGACGCTCTGGTGTGTTTACAGCTCGCTCGCGTCGACATTGGGCCGCCATCTGCACTGCAGTATCACTGGATTCTTCAGCTGAGCCTCCTGAGCCATTGGATCGGCGTAATCAATGCAGTCAGATAGATGGACTCTCCCAGTGTACGGAAGGACTCTCATTCTCATTCCAGCTTTGTCTCTTCCTCCCTCGCTCCACAGACGACTGCGAGTCTTCACTACTTCCGACTCCAAGCCATGAAGGTCTCCATTGAGCCCCAAGCCACGCTGATTGTCATTATGAGATCGTGGTCAAGCCCAGCACCAAGGTGAGCAGGCCATCAGCGCTACACGGATGAATACGAGCGTGGTCTAATGCCAATTCTTTCCCTCTCTCCTGTGCCTCAGCTGATCCGTCCGTTTGTGATTTCGGCCATCCTCCGCAACGTGCAGTTCAACCAAGAGCGCAACGACAGGTACATCCTTTGCATTTGCGTCGGTCTATCACTGTCCCTGCTGACCATTGACACGTGCACTTGTCAGCTTCATTGGCCTGCAGAACAAGCTCCGCCAGAACTAGCACGCCGAACGGGCCAAGCACGAGAGGCTCGGCGCTGTGCTTGGTGTTCAGATGGATGGCGCAGAGGCCAGGGAAGTATACGTGCACATGGTCGACGAAACGATAGCGTAGTACTGCTCCATCAATGCAAGCGTGGCTTGAAATTCTCATCGCGCGAGCACACGTGAGCAGCTCGATGTAGCCGAGCTCGTGCATCTGACTCAGCGGCACGAAGCTGATCTGGTTCGGCGGAAGCACGTTGTCCGTGAACGAGGATTCAATCGTGTTCAAGGCATGCGTGCCGATGGCCACGAGCGTGCAGATGCACTCGGAGTTGCTCCACATGCAGAATCCGATGTCGTTGCTGGATATGGACCTGGAAACACTGGTGGTCTAGAGTGTGTATGGGCTCAGAAGCTCAGAAACCAATGTATTTGGTACCTACCTACTTGCATTCTTATCTTGCTGCTGCTGTCTAACATTGGAGTGTTGGTAATGCAAATGCAGAATGGGAAAGAGAGTTGCTGCTCATATTTGCGTTAGTGTCTCAACCAGATATTGAGAGTGGCTTCCTAGTCTTTGTCGATTAACGTGCAACACACGAGTCGGGTTAATCCTGCTGATGTCGGGACTGAGTCCGAGCAAGTTGATACAAAGCAGTGTCACTCACAGCATAATGGGCATAAGTGTGTGTTCAGATAGAGATATTGGTTTAGGAATAAAGATAAGTAGACATATAATAGAGTAGATAGACAATAACTTCTCATAACACCCCAAGTCACTCACACTGCCTTGGAATAAGCGACAATGGACGTTCATCAATGGTGGTCGACACGGTCATAAAGACCACACCGACTGTCCACCGACATCCCGATTCAATGACTGGAGTCAGAAACGATCCTCAAAGTTATTGAAATTGTCTAACTTTGGAAAACAAAGTAGAAAAGAA
>JAADXR010000263.1:0-39808 GCA_023337935.1 Elongisporangium anandrum
ACCAGGAACCATCATGTTCTGCGCGAACTTGCGCACGTGGCGGTGCACCTCCGACGCGTAGCGGACCTTCTCGTACAGGTCCTCGTTGGCGCGGTCGAGCGCGCGCTTCTCCTCGCTGGTCGTGCGGAACGTGTTGAAATCGCCAGGGTGGTCCTCGATCTTACCGACGGGGAACTTACCATCGGGGAAGAGCTTCGCCACAGGGATCGACGGCGGGTCGGACTGGCCGCAGGCAATGTAGCTGTCCGTAAAGCCCGTGACACCACGGAAAGGAGGCAGACGCGATCCGGCGCCGCCAGCGCTGGCAGCCTTGGCGGCCTTGCTCTTCTTCTTCTTGTTCTTCTTCTTCTTGCTCTTGGCCTTGGTCTCGCCATTGGCGCCGTCCTCCACCTCCATGTCCTCAGCGTCCTCGGTCTCCTCCTCGTTGGCCACGGGAGCGGCGGCAGGCACCGGCTCCTCAACGTGCTCGTTCTGCTTGGTCATGATGCTCTATCTCTCTTCCCCTCTGCTCTGCGTAGCTCTTGGGCGAATGACTGGCAAACGCTCGGGATTCCACGTATCAAAACACGGTGAGTCTTCAGCGTAATCAGGCCGAAATTGATTGCGAAAAGTGTGGCCGAACGCACCTTGTTTTGATGCAAAACTACATGCATTCGTTTCTTTACCGAGCTCTGTACCGGTACAGTATCCATGTGACCAGGCTCTCATGGGTTTTTCAAAAAAAACACACTTGAACATTATGGGGTTATTCACATTCAACGAAGTCGATTATCCGATTAAACGGGGTATAGAGGATCCAAGGTACTGCACGAAACGACGCGGCGCCGGTCTAATGGTCGAGATGGCGGCGCTGAGTCCCGTGCGCAGCCGCAAGATCACGGTCAACGAGCGCGTGGAGCGGATTCTGCAGGGAACGCTGCAGGTGGATGAGGCGCGTGCGCAGGCAGCTGTGGCCGAGCGAGATGGATCGCTGAACCGTGCGCATCAGCTTTCCACTCTCTACAGCACGTCGCTGGAGGACCCATTCCTGCAGTCGCGGACCAAGGCGGCAGCTTTACACGCTCGTGTGAATGACAACGAAGAAGCCACGACCACACGAGAGACATCCAGAGGCTCGCCTGCGAAGCATCGTATAATACCTCCGATAGTGCTGTCTACCGCAGCAGGCGACCCCAATCGACTGCTTAGCGACCATCATCATCACCATCATCATTACCACACGCTGCACCAGACGTCGCCTAATAAGCCCATCGCCCGCTGTCTCTCACAGCAAATGCTGCAGGCCCAGCGAGAGCTTGAGCAAGCGTCTCCGCCACGTGCCGCCACTCCTGAAGAGCTCCAGCGCTCGCCCGTGCAGCCGAAGCCCTGGTATCAAGGCTATTGCAGCCACTACTCGACGCCAGTGGGCACGATCGATGCGAAGACACGGCGGTATGGAGCCTACGGTACCAGCAAACTGCGTGCGTCTGAGACTGTGGCCGGTACAGCTCCGACCTTTGAGCTGCACACGTCGCAGAGTCTCGACTCCATCGCGTTCAAGAACGAACCGAGCTCTTGGTCGCCAACGCTGCACGGCTCTCCATGCCTCTGGCCGGAGGATACGACCTACGGCCACAGCTCTCCGTTGCCAACCAAGATGATCCGGTGTCCCTCTCCAGAGCGTCGATTCCCCACGCACGCCATGGGCTTAGCCGCCAAGCCAGACACTCATCTCGAGCGCACGAAGGCGGCGCATCTGCAGGACACGCGGAAACTGGAGTGCGCGCTGGAGCAGGAAAAGGATCTACGACGGCAAGAGATCGCATTCAACGCTGCCAAGCTTGCAGACTGGCAGGCGCGGCTCCAATTCGAGCCTTTGTCGAGTAAGTTGGGCCATCCGTTCGTGAAGGTCAAGGCGACGCGGGCAAAGGCGCTCACGATCGTGCAAACACCGGATTATTCACCCTTGGGCCGGTTCACAGACCAGGTCGAGAAGCTCTCGGCGACCAAGTTCACGCTGCGGTGGCGCAACATGGCGATCCTGCTGGATGTCATGCGACGCACGCCCTGCCGCCGCCCAGTGCTGCAGGATATCGAGAAGCTGCTGGCCATGGCCTGCGAGATCGGCTTCCGCAATGCGCACGCGTGGGAGTTGAGTCGCCAGCAGTTTGTAGACTTGATGCTGAAGGAGTACCCTTTGATGCAGAGACGCCATCTCAACCGATTGTTCTCGTCCTATGACGTCAATATGGACGATCGCATGGACATGCGCGTGCTGCTGGGCACCGTGCGAGCGCTGCGAGTGCAGCAGGGATCGCTGTTGGAGATCCTGTGCAGCGCACTCACGGATCTGGACTCGACCAAGCGCCACGTGGTCTCGTGCTGTGATCATCTCCAGACAGCGCTCTCGCTCTGCTGCTCGACGGACGAAGAGGAGCAGAAGATGGCAATGCAGGCTCAGCAGCTTTGGAAGCACATGGTGCGAGAACACCGTCCAGCAAAAGAGCTCGATCCAGACGACGGAGAAGTAGGAGCAAGAGGTAGTGGCACTGTTGAAGCCCCAGTTCTCCACCCAGGAGAGCTGCCGATCAAGTACGTGCACCACATGCTCAAGCACGAAAGGCAAGCGCTGCACTTCTTCTCAGAGCTGGTGCTGCAGCGGCGAGAAGACTGCTTCAATGGCACGATCCCACCGTCCAGATAGAATCACTGGAAAGGACAGCGGACTTTCCCAAGCCCAAGACCTCACTCGCTCATTTCCAAACAAGCGCTCAAGGCCTCAGACCAGCACAGCAGTCCAGTCGATCAGCCCAGGATGAGCGCATTGGTGGCACGCGAGGCGTATGGCCTGCCTGTTCCTGGGCTTCTGGATGCGTTTCTCTTCGGCGCTCTGCTCGTGCTTCTCATCGGCAGTCGCGTCAAGGCCTGGGCACCGGTTGAGAAGGTACGTGGCAACCTTGTGTCTAGCGCATGTGATACTGATTGGCCTTGTTGTAGGAGGGGATGGATGAGATAGCAAAGCGGATCGAGCGACTAGAAGCAGCGTCTCGTGGCAGCTGCTGGGCTGTCGACAGTGCGCTACATTCAGGGCTTCAGAGCAAGCGCAAACTGGTCCGAATGGCTGCTGCCAGTCGACGCGCGCGACTGATGCTGATGGCGCATCCGCAAACTCCGAGCCGTGAGCTTCGCAAGCGTCCAAGCACCAAGCGGCCAGAGCTCATGATCCGATGGCAGCGCATGAATGAGCTGGTGAGCTCCATGCGTACATTTCTCCAGCAACAGCAGCAGAATGCCGACTCGCGTCCTGCCGTACCACGTGAAAAATTCGACACCAAGAGGCAGGAATCGACAACCAGCGCCTCCAGTATCAGTATCAGCCGAGAGGAGGCGTGGGAGCATCAGCAGCACCTCGTGAACGCCCGTGCCCTCGCGTGTGTGCGCTCGGCAGTGCCGATCGAGATCTCTTGTCTTCGCGTGCAAGACCTCAAGACCATGGAGACGCCATCCGGTGCGGCCTTTCCGACTCGCTTGGCTATCCGCCTGCAGCGCATCAAGGCTCTGCATCTCGTGCGCGAGCATCCGCAGCACATCGGCAAGTTCCATCCGAGCGTCTTCGCCAACTACAATCTCTACGGGCTATCGCTGCTGGAGCGTCGCGCGCTGCTGTTCGCACTCCAAGAGCCAGCTCGGGAGTGGGCTCGACAGCTAACGCACCACTGCGACCCGATGGTGGAGAAGAAGCTGAGCTGGTACGACCAGCTTCGAGACGCGCTCATGCGCGATGTGGCGGCCTACGAGCGCCACGTGAGTCTCATGCACCGGCCCATGGCCCCAGACGTCTGTAGCAAGAAGCGTGAGTGCCCCAAGCAGGTCGAGCAGGATATTGAGGAGCTGTACGCGGTCGGCCTTGGATTCCCCGGTGACGCCTCGTATTACATGCCGCGTGAGGTCGTCAAGAGCCACATGTAAGCCACCAGACCAGAGCAGGAGAGCGAGGAGCTTCAAGAGTCAATGACTGCACGCAACTATCTAAACAATTCTATTGAAGACAGCTTCCTATCAACACACGCACCAGCATTGTAATGCGCCCAACAGGAAGCGATATTGCATGATGCAGTGGTGGAGGACTAGGCTCGAGCCGACGATTTCTCATAATACCGGTCGCTGGTCGTGACTGCATCGACCAGCCAGTTCATAGCCACTTCCACGCCCTCTCTGTTGACCACAGCAATTGATAGTTAGACAGCGACGCACGATCAGAGCAGAGACTGTGATGATTCTGACCTGGTGAGAGCGCAAATGGGGTACGCGGCGAAAGCGCCTTGATGCGCATCAGTCTCGAGCACAGTCGTGATCGCACTCACGCTTTGGGCGTCCTGGTTACAGGCACAGATATAAACTAGGTCAGCATATATAGAAGAAATGCATTCATCAGCATGATTGGCTTCGTGCTCTTTACCTCGAGGTCCATTTTGTTTGCGAGAACGAGCAGAGGGATTCCCTGCAGCTCTGTGTTGGCCAGCATGTCGTCTACAAGCACACGGAAGCATTGACGGTGAGCTTTACAGTGAGCCGCTGGCCGCTGAATGTCAACGTACGCAGCGTCTGCTTGGCTTCCTGGAAGCGCCGCTCGTTGGCAGAGTCCACGACAAACACAATGCCGTGGCTCTCGCTGTAGTATTTGTTCCAGATCGCACGCAAGCGCTCCTACCAACACACACATTAATGAGCACCCAGCCACTGCGTCAGTGCAATGCGCAGAGCGTATGTGTCTTACCTGTCCGCCCAGGTCCCAAAAGATGATTCGCGATCGCTTGATGTCCACACGCGCGACTAAAACAACGGCCTTAGAAACTCCACTAATGCATGCAGAACGCGCTGGAGACAGCGGACGTACTGTTGAGTCCGACTGTGGGCGGGATCTTATCGAGCGGGATGCCTGCCTTCTTGCCAAAGATGCCCTTGAGCTGCTCCAGCAGCGTCTAAACCCAGATCAGCACACAGACGCATGAGTGTCGACTGCGCTGTGGATCGATCGATCGCCCTCCCAGCAGCACGTACCTACCGTCTTTCCAGCGTCGTCCAGCCCCACGATGAGCAGATGCAGCTCCGCCTTGGAGAATAAATACGACCACAGACCCATGAGCAGCGAGAACATGGCGCCTTGCTTCCTGCTTGCTCTGGCTTATTGACCTCTTGGGCCTGGGTCCCTTCGAGACACCTTCGTGCAACCTTCGCGCGACCTCTTGGAAGACGAGCAGAAAGCTATCAACCCGCCTAGAGTCCATTGTTCCCCTTTGGTGCCAGAGCCCACAATGCAGATCCAGATCAAGGTAGTGGACGGCGCCCTGGAGCTCCAGAGCGACTGGATGCGCTGCTGCTGATCTCACTGACGCATGAGTGTGCTGTCCTGCTGTTTGCCTGTGTTTGTTCCATTGGCTGTAGACGCTTACCGGCCGAAAGGTACGCGAACGAGAGCGACGCGCTGGTTGGAAATGGCCATTTGGGTTAACTGACGACATCCTGCTGCTCTGTTGGATTGATTCTGTAGCAAACGTTCAACTTTGAACCCGACAACACGGTACGAGAGAGAGATATGAGGGCTGGTGCTATGGCGATTGGACTGACATTGTGTTGATGGGTTTCTAGATTCTGCACGTGAAGCAGGCGCTGCAGGAGAAGGAAGGCATCCAGGTCGACCAGATCCGGTGCGTTCGGCGCTTGCTCCTTACTATAGAGCGTCTGTGTGTTCCTCTGGACTGATTAGTGCTGCGGATTCTTGTCTGTGCGTCTAACTAGATTGATCTACAGTGGCAAGCAGCTGTACGTGTGCTTCTGATCCGTCATGGCTCCTACTCTATCGGCTGATGAGCTCACGTTGTCTCTGTCAATCTCTAGTGCCGACGACAAGACGCTGCAGGACTACAACGTGGCTGCCGGTGGCACCATCCACATGGTGCTGCAGCTGCGTGGCGGATGCTAATACCCCCAAATATGGACAGCCCTGCGTCAAGACCCCAAGAGAAACCAATCCAGCTCCGCAGTGGAGCACCAGCAGGCTCTTGGACAGGCATGTGAGGGTCATGCGTTTCTTTTCCCACTCCGTTTTCCTTCTTTAAACGTCCATAGATCAAGGAATTCCCCACTTCTTGAGCTAAAATGCATGCATTGCCTTCCAATGCCATTATTGCGTGGGCTTGGCAGCATTGCTATTGCTACTACTCTCGAGCTGCTGCTTGATCAGCGGCTCCAGCTGCTTCTTCTGCGCGAGCGTCTTGAGCAGTTGCACGATGAACGGGATGTAGTTGTGCTTGCGCCGCGCGTTCTCGAGCGCCCAGTTTTTCCGCTTGTCCATCTCGCTGGCGATGGCGTTCTGCAGTTGAGCCACGGCCTGCTCGCTCTCGGGCGTCTGCTCCTCCTGCTCCAGCAGCGCAGCCATGCGGCTCTCCAGCGCCTGCATGCGGTTGCGGATGAGCGCCAGCAGATTGAAGCGGATCTCGGATGAAGCGTACTTCTCAATGCGCGCCTGGATCACGGGGCACGCGATCTGGAGCCACGGGTCCGCGTAGGAGCTCTCGGCCGGGATCTCACCCAGACAGATCGGGCCTTCCTGCAAGCCGTCCAGCTCGTACACCTTGCCGTTGAACGGCACGTAGGCCACGAAGTGGTACACGTCGTCGTCGCCCGTGGCCTTGCGCTCGTCCATCACGAACGGCTCGGCGCGCGAGAACGAGTTGTGCGCCAGGCGGATCTTATCGCTGTTGGAGATCGCGAGGCCCTTGAGGTCCGAGGGGAAGTCGCTCGTGAACGCCTTGAACTCGCCCAGCGTCTCGCCCAGTTCGATCTCGGCGTTGTTCATGAGGATCGACAGGATCGCCTGCGTGGCGCAGGCGTTGCTGATGACCTGCTTGGCGAAGAACAGACCCGGCTCGTCGGCCACAGCGCTGTGCGCGCGCTGCTCGCCGTGCGCGGCCTCATACTTGAACAGGAACACGAGTCCGTACACGGGCGAGAGCTCCGTGAACTGGTCGGCGTCCAGCGAGTAGAGCTCGTCGACCTCCACGCCCTTGACGCCGATGTCTTCAATCAGCGACGTGAACACGCCTATCGATCGGTTAAGTCACCACCGCAAGCACGCACAAGGAAACGTCAATAGACAGCTCAAAGCCTCTGCATTCCATACAGAGGACTGTGATAGAGAGAGAGAGAGAGAGAGAGAGAGCGTGGCGGTGTTACCTGGATCCGATTCGATCGTGCACCAAGACATGATAGTAAATTCTAACCAAAATGGACCAAAGGGGGTGTGCCGTATCCTTAACGGATTAGGACGCGTCGGTTAATTGTTGCATTGGCTAAGTAGCGTATCCACGGTTTGTAACTGCGCCCGCAGCGCAATGAGCGAGCTCTTGATCCGCTCGCGTTGATGCGCATTCGTAGAGCCAAAGCTGAGCAAAAGGTGCGCGCTCTCGGCCTGGATATCTAGACAGAGCTGACGACGACGCTCCATGAGGCCATTGGTGTCTGATTCGGACTCTTGTGGTGCATTTTCAGCATCGTTTGAAGCATCAGCGACCGTTGCTTGAGCTGATGACTCAGGCTTCGCCAGTTGCTTCCATGCTGGCGTTCTACGAGGTTTCACGGGCGCTGCTGGAGGTTCCTCTTCCTTTACTTCCTCCTCGTCCTCGTCTTCATCCTCAATGTCTTCATCACACGTGAACAGCGTTCGAGCGGTCGCGAGTGGAGGAGAGCCTGGCTCTGCAGCTGCAGCAAACAGGAACGACTTGGCTGTTCGCAGGTCACTGCGGAACTTCTCGAACGCTCGCACGAAAGACGGATCGCTTAGCTCACTACTGGAGACGCTGGAGCCGTCGAGGAAGCTGAGAATGCTTTCCTCGTCGTCCGACTGGTTCTCAAACGTGAACTTCTTGGCGATCACGGGCGTCGAGTACTCGAAGCGAACCTGCTTTGTTGCTGGATCCATCTCAGCCTCCGTCTTCGCATTGCCGTGTGCGAGCTTCTTGGAAGGAGTTGTGTTGTCGCTGTCCTTTCCGTTGTCTTCTGGGGATGGTATTGCGTGCGAAGACCCAGTCGTAGTCGCATTGGAGCTACCCGTGTGAGGAGGCGACGACGCGGTGCTGCTAGATGGCGGAGTCGCTGGAACCACATGCGCTTGGTTGATGCACGCTGTACTCACATCCTCATGCCGCGCTCGAATCAGCGATGCGTCTAAACTTGCGCTGGAGCTGCTCAGGTAATCCAGATCGCTGTTGCTTTCGCTATCCACTTCATGATCCTCAGCGACACCAGCCAAGTATCTCCGACTGCCTTCCGGATACGTTCCCGGGCGTGGCCTCCGACGAGCTCCTGCTCTAGAATGGCGCCTGCCTTGGCCTGAATGGTGATGATTCAGAAGCTGTTCGCGCATTTGGACCGACTTTTCCAGCTTGAGCATCGTTTCTGCGAATTGAAGCTGAATGGAGAAGACTTCGTTGAGCGTATCGTGCATCTTGGAAGGCATGGGCGGCACTGCCACTTGGTTGGATCGAGGGGGTTCATAATTCATACTGCGTGAAGCAGCAGGGCGCTGTTGCGGAGAATGATCCGACGTCAGTGGCTCCAGCGTCACGACTCCTTCGATCGAGTACTGCTGGTCTTTGCCTGCGGTAGTTGGCTGCTGTGATACTCTGCCTCGCAGCGCATGGTTCGCTGCAATGATTGAAGCACTGGACGGATCTGCAGCCGCAGGACGAGGAGGAAGAGCGAAAGAGTCCATGGAAGCATCGCGTGTCATGGGCTTTGGCGGAGAATTGGGCGGCGACAACTGCCGACTCGCTTCGGTTTCTTGCTCAATCTGCCGCAGGATCTCCTTCCGCTGTCTCTGCAGAGCCAAGATCGCGTCCTGCCAGACGCTTCGCTGCTGTCGCTGTCGATTGCGGAGCTCTCCCTGCCGCCTGGCTTCATCCTGCTTTATCTCTTTCGCCAATTGCTGCTCTAGCTCCTGTCGTCGCTTGGCGGCCTCCGCCAATTCCTGCATCATCTGTCGCGCGCTCAACGCAGACAGAGGCCTCTCGGGTCTGCTACTACTGACAGTAGCGCGATCAGTGCTGGTCGGCATCGTGCGTGTCGAGCTTGACGACCACGTCGCAGGTGTGGAGGTCGCGGTTCTCGGCGGAGACTGCGATGCTGCGCCTCCTGCTGAGCCAATTACCCCTTTCCGATCGCGTGGAGTGGAGAATACGGAGCCGGACACAGCACTGGGAGCCGCAGGACGCTCCCATCGCGCCAGCGTGTGTCGCAGCTCCGTCTTGAGCGCCTCCAGCTCCTGCGCGTAGCTGGTGGGCTGCATATCGGCCACTGGGCTTTTGAATGAGGCGCGAAGCATGCGATTTCACAGGATTACCTGTCGAACGTGTAATCATTTGGCGTGGATGTGGATACATGGATTCTTAGAGGTTTTATGTATTTATTCGCATACAGAAACATGACAGTACTATACAGTAGTTGAGGAAGAGGGTACGTTTACGCATGTCAATTTTCGTAACCTTTTTTGTATTACTAACTTACAGACCAATATGCAATGAGAGCCTTTCCTTCTTCTCCTGCAACCGGCATCTAGCAATCGAATTCCACCTGCTGCTCTACATCGTTCTCGTCTACGTGTTCTGTCGTCTTGGCTGCGTGAGCTTGAGCTCTCCATTATGCTGAGCGTTTGCTGTCAATCCATCGCGGAAGGACGCGGAAAATAAAAGCGCATCAAGGAGCTCTTCGCTCGTTCTTCAAGCGCAACGGGATCTCTAAAGCTGCGGGTAGAACGGCTTGACGCCGAACTGCACGATGCTCATGAGACCAGCGCCCAGAGCGCCAGCGAGCACCATCGCCTTGGGGCCAGCTACAGAGCAGTACACAATTTACATGAGCTCCTGACACACAATCTAAATGCACAGAGAATCACCGTACCCGTCGACTTGTACAGGACACCAGTCGCGGCCGATGCCAGAACGGGCGTGATCTGGTCGAACTTGACAATGTTCTCCAGCTCCGCAGTGTCGCCAGCGTACTCGAACGCCTTGTACATGATCGCTAGGAGACACCATACTCAGCACACTGCATTCTATACCGCAACAATGGCACAATCACGCGCTTACCTAGACAGCCGAGCGCGTTGCCGGCCTTGGATCCACGCAGGGCAGCTCCGTTCATTAGCGCGTTCATGCGGATCTTGAACTTGGTGCTGGGCGAGCGGACGAAGCCCTGCGCAGCGCCAATGGTACCACCTCCGATGATGCCCGTGAAATACGCCGAGCCACAGGTTCCGCTCAGCTGCTCCATGAACGGGCGACCGGCCTTGTTGTAGTCCAGGTAGTCGACCGAGTCATCATCGTAGCCGGCCACGCCGAACACTGGCGCGATCGAGCCAAGGTCGATGCTGCCCGAGGGGATCGTGGGCAGCACGGGCAGCTCGAGGCCGCGCGTGGCGTCGGCGTCGTAGTTGTCCTGCCACCGGTCGTTCGAGTCCCAGCTGTTGTTGCTGCCACTGCTCATGGTCGCTGTAGAGATGGAGATCGAGGGGGAAGACGAGGAGCTCCTGAGGAAATTGGGACAAGCGACACGCACGCTCGCCCAAGGAATTCAATGGCGGGCTCGAAGGGTACCCCCAGGATACGCTCCGCGGTTCGGTTCGGTTACGTGAACCGGTTCTCGAATGTGCATTCACACTGGGACAATAAAAGAAAAAAGAACGATTCGAAAACTGTGGATTCTTTTTTTCCCTTGAGGGTGGTTATCTGTTCCAAGGGCAGCAGGATGCACACAGATGCATCCAGTGCGAATCAAAAGGCGCCATCCATCGAGTGTTTACTTCTTGCCAAGGCTAGAGAGAGAGAGAGAGAGCAATGTGTTAGTGATGACTTACACACCAAAGGCTGTTGCATGGTTGACGTACTTCTGGCTCGAGTCGTGCAGCAGGTTCAGAAGCAGCGAGTCCGAGTTCAGGTAGACCTTGTTGGCCGATCGGGAGATCACCGTGGCGATTTCCTTGGCGGCGTCCAGACGACGCAGCTGCACGAAGGCCGGGTTGTTCTTGATGGCCTCACCGACCAGTTCGGCCGACTTGGACACACCCTGCGCGCGAATAACGGTACTCTTCTTCTCCTGGAGAGCGCGTTCCACGACGAAGCGGGCACGTTCGGCGTCCTGCTGGGCTGTAGAGTTGAGAATGGAGAGTGAGCAACTTTGTCCATGAAGTCTGTACAGCTGCAGAGGGCGCTGTGGCACGTACCAACTTGCTTGGCTTCAATAGCAGCCGTGTATTCCTGGCCGAAAGCCAAGTGGATAATCGAGATATCCTCAAACATGATGGCGAAGCGGTCACCACGTTGTTTCTACATTAGTAGCCATGTCGTTTGTGAGCCATACTGCAACTTGGTGCTTTAGACCTGTAACGAGAGTGCAAACATACCAGGAGGTTGGCGATGGCACGACTGACGTGCTCACGCTGGAAGATCAGCTCAGCAGCCGTGTACTGGGCCACGACCTGCTTGGCGACTTCGTTGACAATCGAAGGCAACACCTTCTCGTCGTAGTCTGTTGCAATAGAAACAACAAGATGATCAGCATTCGATCTATGTAGCCATGAGCGGCTCTGTACGCTGGTTCGTACCAAGGCCGAGGTGCGTGTAGATCCACTGCAGACGGCTACGGTCCGGCTTGGACAGCACACGGATCGAGATGTTGATCATCTGCAGATCCTTGGTGCCCGTGAGCGAGGCGTACGTGCGCGGACGCGTGCGCACATCGAAGATAATCGGGCGCTGCAGCCACGGGATCACGAAGTGCGTGCCCTGCTCCGACACGGCCTTGCCCACGCCATCGATACGGCTGTAGACGACGGCACGGTGACCAGCCGGCACGTTGTAAATCGAGTGGTAGATGCCGTAGCCGGCCGCGCCCGTGAAGACCAGGAACTTGGCCAGCGCGCCGGCTGGGCCGCTGCCCTGCGGCATCTTGATCTTCTTCATGTTTTCCATCGCCTGCTTGCCCTGCTCCATGATGCTCCGGTAGCTTCTCGTCCCAAACACACTTGGCCCGCCAGCCAGCCAAGGAGCCCGCCCCCCTTCCCGACCCACGCCCGAGCCAAACGAGAACAGCCAGGTTTAACCGGTTCACTCTGGCTCAACTGAACCGCTTTTGATCTTATTTCTTCGTACTTTACCGAATTCAATAATCAAAACGGGTCTGGGTTCATTTATGTTGACAAACCTACCCGCCCGCTCGATAGATCGGACCCGACCCACTCATGCCGTTTTGAGGCCTCTGATCGACTAGGGTTCCGGGATGCCGCTCATTGGCTAAAATGTAGTCTTCCATTTGATTGGCTGTTTGCATTGGTGGTTGGCTGGTGGCGAAGCATTGGGGAGCGCTGCAGCTTGGCGCCGATCGCTCACTCCCGCCGCATTCGCATAAACCTCAGCCAAAATGCCGAAGATTTCGCGTCATCGCAACTACCGTAAGACCTACCGCACGCCCTCGCGCGCGTTCGAGAAGGAGCGTCTCGACCAGGAGCTCAAGTTGCTCGGCGAGTACGGTCTCCGTTGCAAGCGTGAGATTTGGCGCGTGCAGTTCGCGCTCTCGAAGCTCCGCAAGGCTGCCCGTGAGCTCCTGACGCTCGATGCCAAGGACCCTAAGCGCCTCTTCGAAGGTGCCGCTCTCCTGCGTCGCCTCAAGCGTTACGGCCTTCTGTCGGAGGAGGAGAACGAGCTGGATTTCGTTCTGCGTCTGAACGTGCAGAAGCTGCTCGAACGCCGCCTCCAGACCAAGGTCTTCAAGCAGGGCCTTGCCAAGTCGGTGCACCACGCCCGCGTGCTCATCAAGCAGCGCCACATCCGTGTCGGCAAGCAGCTTGTCGATGTCCCGTCCTTCATGGTCCGCCTGGACTCGGAAAAGCACATTGACTTCGCCGTCACCTCGCCTTACGGCCAGGGCCGTCCGGTGCGTTATCCCCCCTGAGATTTCAACCCAGTACAGGTAGCAAACAGGTCATTCTAACGCTTTCTGTCATGATCTTTTCCCACCTACAGGGCCGTGTCGCTCGCCGACGTGCCGCCCAGCGCGCTGCCGCTGCCAACGGCGGTGCCGAAGAGGATGACGAATAAATGCATCGTCATCTCGATGGTTGCTGAGTGAAATCGGAACAACAATCGACTGCGTGCCTAGCTCTTAGTCGATGATGGATCAACGGCGCCTGCTTGTCTTCTTCCTGGGACACAAACTGTGCCTGCGATTAATGTAATAGCATGCGAAATTTGGGGACTGCGATGCCTTTGATGTGCATAAACTTCCATTATATATAGGCCACTTCTCGCTTTCTTGGCGCTCTTTGATCAGGTCTCCCGCAGGAAATACAGGTCAAAGCTACAAGCAGGAACCAGCAGCAGGCACTTGACTTCAACAACTACTCACAGGACCACCACCACGGCAAGATTGCTTCATTCTTTCTTCCTTTACGCTCATGGAGCCATGTGGAACGTCAGCTTGTCCTTGGCTCGCTGGAGCTGGTTCTCCGACACGCCGCGGGCCGGAGGCGGCAGCGACGCAAAGCCTGAAGCGTCAGAGAGAGGCATGTTGGTCGCACCACCGGTCCGGGCGAACGTACGCGTGCTGTGGTCGCAGACAAAGCATCCGAGCGTAGTGCGCAGATCAGCGCCATCGGATAAGTCTGAACGCTTCCACATGCGCGTTTTCTCCTCCAAGCACGGCAGGTGATAACAATGACCGCACTCAAATACGCACACGTGCACGTTCTCTTTGCCCGAGGCTGGAGCACGAAGTACTTCCTGGCAGATGAGGCACTGCGTCTTAGCTGTCACCCGACGAGCCTTCTTGTGCGCAGCGACCTGGCGTTGCAACAGCTGCACGCGATCGCTCTCAAAGACGCGACTGCTTCCCTGACACAGATTTTGCTGTTGAAGAAACACGATTCGTGAGTTCTTCGCCCAGCCACAAAGAGAACCAGAGGAACAGAGGTATGCTTACCTGGATGCGATAGTTGGAAATGATCGCCATGAGTCTTTCCTTGAGCTGGTCAATCTCCATGTTCTCTGGGATCTACACAGTTCCGAAAGCGGGTCGATGAGTGAAAACAACATTCATTGGATAAACAAACAGGCATGGTTTGGCAATGTACCTTGCGAATCAGCTTTACAGGGTCAATCTTGTGCTCTGCTGCAAAAGTGAGGAGCTCTTGCACGTTTTCTTTGCTGGTGAGACTCAGATCAATGAGATAATCCCACAGGTTTTCGTCATTTTCCTGTCACGCAAAATCAAGATCAATATACATTACTCGACACTTGACGCTTTCTCCGTTCGATATTCCTCACCTGAACGAACTGAATTGCGTGGTTGATGTCTCTCATTTGGGTAAGAATGAGGTCCAACGCCTTCTTGTGCTGGCCCATGCGACCCAAAATGTAGATCATTGCGTCCCACAAGGGTGGAGTGCGATCACTGCAGTACGTGTACGCCTACAAGAGCAAAGCAGACCAAGAGTCAGTCATTTGCACAGATCAATTGGAAGACATCGTGATGGCAACAAACCTTTTCCAACGGCACGAAGTTGCTGGTCTGAAGGAACTTCAATAAATAGGACGGCGCGAACTCAGCGTAGAGCGCAACTTGCATTTCGTGCAGCGAAGCGTACATCTCGGTATTGTACTCGCTCAAGCGATGCACAAACAGCTCATGTAGATAGTCGTGCAGCAGTTCGCGATCGTCTTGCATTTGCTTGACCACGTCCAGGATCTTGAGTTGCTCCGTCTGATTCACGAGCATGCGCAGAGCACTCGTGCGATCGATCTGCATCAAATTCACCACCTTGTTCTGCACGAGCGACCACAGTTGGTGCTCAGTGATGAGCTTGAACGCGTGGTCCTTGTTGGTGCAGAATGCGCCTTGGCTCAAGTAAATGCGCAGCGCGTGATCATATTGTTCAGTGGCCGTGTACAATTCAGCCAGCGCTTCCATGACGTACGACGTCTCAATACTGATCTTCTCTGCTTCAGCTTCAGCAATACGACGACGACGCACCACAGCCTCCAGCTGGTTGATCCATGCCTGCGCATCGTACAGTGGTTCGAATACAAAAGCGGTCTCCGTGTACTCAGGAGCAGCCGTGTCTGAACGCGCGACATCTTGATGGCGAGGCTTCGGCCATTTTCGAATGATCTCCAGTAATTGGCCGGGATCTGAGTCCAGGAAATGCTTCAGCACCATTTCATACTGCACAGCCGGAAGTCGCGGACTCGTGGTCGGAATGTACTTGGCGATTGCACTCAATTGGCCACGTTGGGAGAACACATAGACATATTTTTCCCATAATGCAGCGTAGTCATCGCCAACAAATAGACGCCGGATCTCCTCCGCAGCCTTCTTGAACTGCTTTTGCTTCATCAATTCACCCAGATAGTACTCCATCAACTCAGCCATCGTGTGCTTGCGGAGCGACGCTGGGTCCTTCAAAGCGACTTCCAATGCCTTGGAATACTGCTTCCGAGACACTGCCCACTGCACTCGATCATCCACATCACGCAAGCGACAGATCACAACATCCTTGGGCGTGCACAAGTACGCGAGACGACCGTAACCGGCATCGTAGATCGACGGAACGGGGCTGTCGGCAAAGCTGCCGCCCTGCAGAACCTGGTGCGCGCTTGTGTACTGCAGACTTGGCATCTTGTAGTCCGAAGCTCGCAGGTGCTGGTAGCCCTTGAGGTTCAGGATATCAGCCGAAACCTGCTTGCCGTCGAGTCCGACCACGTGCACCTCTGGGAACGGCATCTCGACATTTTCGCCTTCGCCTTCGACGGATCGTTGTTCCTTGGAGCTCTGCGGCATGGATGACCCAGGAGGTCGGAATGCCAAAACACATACGGCCGTGGTGCCCCATGGACTGATACCAGCCACAAAGAAGTCGAACGAAAGCAGTGTCACGACCTCAGCGATCACGGCGCCCGGGAGCAATTCATTAGTAGATGCCGTCGCAGAAGTTGGCGACGATGGCGTGGCCTTGCGGAAGGACACGACTCTCAACGTATGCGCCCAGGCGACGAGCAGAACGGAGCTGGATTGCCATTCCAGATGACAGCGACAGAGCTCCATGGGCGGACAATTGGGCGGTCGCTCAATGTACGTGACACGCTGATCGCGGTCGGTGTCGTAGACCTTGACGCCCCAGTCGTTCGCCCAGGCCACGAGTCCGTCTTTCCAGCGGATGGCGTGCACTGGTCCTTCGCCCTCATGCACCGTGGTCTCCTTGTCGATGATCCATCCCTTCTTGTTGAGAATCAGCTGGCCAGCGATGCCGCCACAGGCAAAGCAGCGCTCGCGCTTCAATGCGTACCGGTCTTCCAGCTGCACGCTGTAGATGGCGCTGAAGTAGTTGTAGATGTTCACTTCTCCGCCAGTGCTGGAGACCGAGACATGGGCGGCTGGGAGATTGCCGTTCATGGTGCCGCTGCCAGGCGCATTGCCTGCTTTCGATGGCGACGCGGACGGGAACAGCGTGTACACTGCGACTGTGCCGTCATCCGAGCATGAAGCAATATACTACACTCAGATGGAGCGATTAGCATATCTCTCCATCGGAATAGAGCCATGCATGGTTACCTGGCCGGTCTCATCGATGCAGACGTCGTTGACTTTCTTGTAGTGCTGGTGCAGGCGGCGGATGAACTTGCCACTCAGCTCCAGCAGCAGCACGTTGCCGTTGTACGTGCCGACGCAGACAAAGTTCACGTGCAGAGCGATGCAGCTCATGGAGTCGTCCTTAAAGATCGCATGGAAGTGGCCGCCCACGCGCTCGTACTTGAGCAGCGGCTCCTGCTCCTGCGGCGCCGCGTCCTACAGAGGCACGAAGTGTTAGCGCAAGTGCTTGGAGTGACAGCGCTAAAGCTGTAAGAGCACGAGCCTGCGGCTTGCTCTCGTCGTCGTCCACTGCGACCGCCATTGCCCAGCAGCTCCGCTCTTCCTTCGAAAATCAGCGGGGAATGAAGGCTGGACCCAAACCAAACACGACAAAACCGGAGTATATAGTGATCGCTCGTTTTTAGGGTGGACCACCTAAAAACGAATATACTGGAAGGTTGACCGAAGGTGGTCTGTAGCCATGTTGGGATGCACATCAGGTGAAAAATGTCAATTAAAAGAGTCAAGCAGCATCAGCCTGTAAGGTCTACGGGCCTCTCTGTTTCTTCATGGAACGCGAGAACTCTGATTCCCCCTTTCGTCTCTTGGACGTTTGGTTACTCTTCGCTTCTTTAGCAGGAGCTGGAGCCTCTTCTTCGCTCTCGTCGTCAACACACACGAGCTTCGAGTACGGCATCGCGGCAATTTCTCGAAGTGTTTCCTTTGGAAGCCTGTAAGCTATGTTGTACTTGGGCCGCTCTAGGTCTTCGTCTACCAGCTTTGTCACCTCCACCATGGGGCGAGTAACAATTCCAATTGTTCAACTACATTCTGCGGAACATAGGAACCAGTTTCAATCCCGCTCATAACGAGTACGTACGAAGCTGCTGCAGCTGAATCAATGCCAGAAGAAACCTCACGTTCCACGCCCTTCAAATAATATCTCATTGGTTGCGATTGTCCTCCCAGCACCATAGCCACCCGAATTATTTCATTTGGACGCTTCGTGCGATTCTTGAACATCTTTGTCGTACTTGAGCTCAACCTTTCTGCTGATATAGCCTCATACCCAAAATACATGGTGTGGACAACAATCATCGACACTTGCGAATTGTTCCCTGCGGAATCGCAAGTAAAGATCGGAATTTAAGATCGACCGCGTTCGAACTTCTCTTTAAAACCCCAGCAGCCCGACGCGAAAGCAAGTACCATAGACAATCGTCCGTGGGCTCTTTAGTAAGTTGCACACAGTGACTAAAGCTGAGCTTCCACCCGACCCACTTGCGAGGTAGTTCCTGCTTTACTGTGTCAATATCACCATCTTCTTCACCACCTTCAAAGGTCAAATTTCGACCATGAAGCTCATTTAAGAACCCCACCACAACGTGGAAATAGGAAAATAAGTGTTCTCCTATTGAGCGTACTTCCAGAAAAGAATCCATCGCTAGCAACAACACAATGCGCGCAACAACGCCACAAATGGGACCCGTTTCAACCAACTCAGAAGAGACGAGCTTTCTCAGCTCCGGTAGAATTTTGCCTGCCAATTTGTTGGATTCTCTCCATACGCGAGCGGCACCAAAGGTCAGGATCGGATCAGAAGGATAGGCGGCGACATATTCGTTTCGATCATAGTTCACTGAAGAGAGCACAGCCATAAAATTGGCAACAAAATATGGCACGAACTCACAAGAAGGGTGGAAGCGAAGTCAGATACGACAAAAGGCAGACGCGACGCCATTCATGGTTCTTTCGCAAAGGCATCGTTTTGCCAAGGAGGAAGCCCAATCAAGAGCTTGCATCCAGCAAATAATACAAGATGTGATATACTGGTGCAATCAATACTCTTCCAAAGTGGCCTGCCCATACACAGCATGTCATACCACGATTGATCCTGCTTTGCTCGGGCATTAGTGTCCGCCTTGTCAAAATTCACGCTCGTGACCATCTTTTGCCAAACTTGAGCCGGTGTCAGATTATCAACCTCTGTGCGATTCTTGAGATTAATATCCATGGTCTGAGTCAACACAAAGGGAGAAAAGAACAACTCGCTATTGCCAGCGTTAAACCCTGCAGGCTCGCCAATCTTGGGATTACCATCCGTAAATACCGCAAAGATTCCACCATTGATCCCTCGGGCTGCGTACTTCTGTGCGATCTTTTGGTTTGCTTCTTGCAACGCCCAAATCACGAAACTCAGAATACTTCCACGACGAACCCTAGATTGCCCCCATAATGTCCTTGCCGCATCTACGGCATAATCAGCACGCGCTGCTTCGTTTCAGGTTCGATCATTGCTGTGTCATGGATCTTCTCTGATTTAATTTCACGCGACTCGTTCGTTGAATTCGCCGTATTTTCATGTGCGAGTTCTTGCGCGTTCGCCTGAGCGGCGCGTTCTGCATTTCCGATCGCTCTTTGACGACCTTCCAGCTTCGCACTCATATGAACGTCGCTCTGTGCATTTGTGAAAAGCCCCATGCATTCTTTTCCAACACCATCCCAATTCTTCAGCGCAAATTCAAATGCCGCATAAAAGCGTTCCGCCATTTTCTGAGGAGGGTTGGAATTTAGGAAAAAGAATTCCTTCAAGTATTGCGTCGTTCGCGGTATCCCCGTGGAGTGTGGGTTCGGACGAACGCACATGTACACCACTCTCACTTGGTCGCCTTGGTGGGCCTTCACAGCCAGCTGCTTCATCAGCCGGCTCTTGCCAAAGCCGTCGCTCTGCAAGATCGACGTGTACGGTTGCATGTTCATCTTCTCATCTTTCGTATAAATCCGCCAGCATTCTTTCAGATGAGCTTGTATTTTGTCGCCAGCGTGGCCCAAATACGGATCGTTAAACGCGCTCTCCGCTCCCATGGTCGTGCAAAAGTAAAAGTGCAAGATAGACTAACACTGGTGAAAATGTTCTTTGTGTGAGAGACTGGCGCGATGTCACAGCCTGTCAATCAATATGATGAAAAGAATATTAAGCCACATTTCCGAGAAATAGGGTCGCGCAGCCTGTGCCACGGTGACCTGCCACGAGCTCGTGATAGATTCGTCCTCTACTATAAAGCGAAGCATTAAAAGATTAAGAGGGGATCAATTACATTTGTTTTACATGCCTGGAGCCAGTGCCTAGGCTTCACCGAACCAAGAGCTTGGAGTAAGGTGCCACGGCAATTTCTCGGAGCTTCTCGTTCGAAAGCCTATGTGCTAATCCGGATGTGCAATTCTCGCCCCGCTTCAGGTCTTCGTCCACCAGCTTCATTACGCTCCACCATGGGGCGAGTAGTAAATCCAATTGTTCAGCCACATCCTGCGATACAAAGGAACCGATTTCAATGCCCTCCATAATGAGAACGTACGGAGCTTTACCAACTGTATTCACTTCGCCCGCTTTGCTAGCCAAACCATAACATTCCACATCCTCAACATAAAATCTTCTTGGTTGCAATTGCCCACCCAAAGCAATAACCATACGAATGATATCGTCATGCTGACGGAATCCTTAATAATTTTGTCGAACGCGAGCCAAATCGTTCAGTTGAGTGAACCCCAGACCCAAAATCCTTGACATGGATATTAATCATCGACACTCGTGCATTTTGGCCAGTGTCATCACAAGTAAAAATGGGAATCACAAGATCGACTTTGCTGGGACTTCTCGTTAAAATGCCAGCAGCTCGACGTGAAAGCAAATACCACAGACAATCTTCTGTGGGGTCTTCAATCAGCTCCACGAAGTGACTAAAGCCAAGTTTCCATCCGAGCCACTTGCTATTTAGCACTTGTTTTACTGTGTCAATGCTGATTTCTTCACTGCCTTCAAAAGTCCTTGAAGTTGGTTTAAGAAACCAACCACTTGGTGGAAATAGGCCAAGGCGTGTTCGCATATCTTCACGCGCGAGAAGGAGTCCATTGCTAGCAACAGCAAAATGCGTGCTACAACACCACAAATGGGACCCGTGTCAACCAAGTCTAAAGAGACGAGCGTTCTCAGCTCCGGCAAAATACTATCTGCCAATCTGTTCAATACGCCCCATAGATAAGCTGCGCCAAAGGTCAAGGTCGGGTCAGACGGATAGCTACCAACATATTCGTTTTGATCATAGCTCACCGAGGAGAGCGCAGCCATAAAATTGGCAGCAAAATACGGCACCAACTCACACGAAGGGTGAAGACGAAGCCCAAGGCGGCAAAACGCGGACGCTACGCCATTCATAGTCGTCTCCGTGAAGGAATTTGATTCAAATGGGCGAACCCCAATCAAGAGTTTGCGCCCGGCAAAATATATGATCTCACTTGGCCGTATGCGATCTATTTTACCATTATTGAATCGATCAGCAACGCTCATCCAAAGTGGTCGACCCATACACACCATATCATACCACGCTTGGTATCGCTTTCTATTGGCATCACTATGAGTTCTTTGAATGGTTCCTGTGGCTGCATCAGCTCATGCTCTCAATCGACACGGCCTACTTCAGCATCAAGATCGCCGGCATGGTGAGATCCCCCTGGACACGTGGACATATTCGATACGCCCTACCTCTACGCGTCCATCTCGTTCTTCATCCACGTGGTGTTCATCATCTTCGTCTCAGGCGTCCTTCGCCACACGCCTGCTAAACAGCGTGCTCATGGAAGAAAACGTAACGAGATCCAACGGGAACGAGATCTCGGTCGACACGTAGAGACAAGAGCGAAAGAGAGTAGACATCTATTGGCGCTGTCAGTCGTTGGTTCTTGTGGCCATGAAGAGGAATGGAATTACTTTTAAAACTGGTCTTCATGCTAGAAAATATGCCAGAAATTTTCTCCGAAGGCAGCTGGCTGGTGAAACTAGCTTGAATTGTTCATCACATTGTCGTGGCTTGCAGACTTTGACCTCCTACATTCAGTTGCTAGGCGACCAACGTATCCGCCTCCGTTTTCAGTTTCATGATTCCCAGTTTAATCGGCAGCGAGAAACGTATGGACAGCTTTGTCCGTTTCTTTCGTGGTCCTGAGACCCCTCGGAGTGCTCGGAAGATCGTTTGCTGAAGAAAACAGCATGGCCACCAGTCTCTTCCACGTGGTTACTCCCATGCTGCCAGAACCGAACGGCGTAAACACCAAAGCACAGGACAATAGTGGTGCTGCTTCCGTGATCTTGGGCGCGACATCCAATCGGGACTCGAAGAAGGCAGTTCATCTCGGATTCTACTGCGATGGCGATGGTTGCGTGTCGAAAGGCTTGGAGTCCATCGTTGGTTCTCGTTACGAATGTGTATCGTGCTACAAGCTCAAGTTCATCCACAATCTTTGCGACTCGTGCTATGAAAAGTACCCGTTCAAAAGTGCGGACCAAGAGGGAAAAATGCAGTCAACAGTGAGTTCTACTGTCATCTCACCGAGTTGTACTAGATCTGGTGATCCAACAGCTCTCGTTTCTACGGTTCCAGTTGTAGATTATAGCCACCTTGTTACGCAGAATGACGATGATTTGGTCGCTACAAAAGCGAATATTGCTGAACACTTCTTCCGCCGATTTGAAGAGTGCTCCGGATCGGATGCAGCTGAAAAGCGTGCTCGTGACCACCAAGCCATTTTGAAGAACTCGATTAGAGCCAAAGTTGCATACTTACGCCAGTTCGACCACCTCAACTTCATATTCGGAATACTTTTGCTCTACCCTCTTGGTCTGATCAACTATTGTCTTCATGGATGCTTTGGGCGTCTAGTGAACATCCCAAAAGAGGTTCAAGAGAGTCAATTGAACTCAAAGTCGTGGTGGTATCGACTTTTGCGACCAAGCGTTCAATACGATAAATACTTTGCTCAGTTTCGAATTATGCACATTGGAATTTGTTTGCTATGGAATGTAGTTGTCATTTGGGCCATTTCAACCAACTTGATGGTGAACGGAACAGCGTGGATGTTTTACTGGACCTTCACTTGGGAAGTGACTTTTGTGCAAATGATGGCGACTCAGGCGCAAGTCCACGCGAGGAGAGACGAGCGTAACGATGCTTGCGGATATATTGGCTATGTATTACGGGATCTCCTTCTTGAAGTGGGAATGGGCTTTTGTTTTATTATGCATGACATGGTTTACGTACTTGACCGAAACAAGTTATCGTACTATTGTGATTACCAGTGTCGCATTAAGCGACCGGCAGTCAGTGATTTATTCTGCTTTCCCCTACCGACCACGAAACATGAATCCCAACACAGGAGTGAAAACGGCCAGAATGAATCAAAATGCAATGCGCAAAGCCATTGCCGAGTGCATCTGACGCGGTTGTTCCGTCCGGCTGATGTTGAGAAATCGCTTGAAACTTGGCAATATTTGCCGAGGCTCGTTGTAGTTTTATTTTCCATCGTGTATGTCATGGCGATCTCGATTGATTCACGATTGCTAATCAGCACACTTGGAAACGCAGTTATGCTTCCTCAACTTACTGATTATTCAATCAAAGATACCACCATGACTCCGGCCTGTTTAGCCGGTAGCGCCTCGGACGTCGCCCGATTGCAATTCAGCTTACTTGTGGACCCTGTACCGACCGTAGCAAAAGGCCTATCGGTATATACTGTGTCCTTCAACTGCACAAACGACACGTCAGTCGTCGTGCTCACAGCTTCATTGGAGAAACTCTGGTATGCAGACCTTGTTGAAACTACTACAGAGTCATTTTCCATTCAACTACAGCCTGACCATGCTTTCGTGGCCGCGATTGTGTTGATACCTGAGTTGCCATGCTCGTCCGTGAGTGACATTCAGCTATGGACGAATCAAATGGATCCCCAGTTTATAGAGCATCTACAACACTTCCCGTTCAACGTGGATGAAAGACACTTCCATTCACTAACAAGTACTACGTTTGGTACCGTCGTGATTGCACTCGTAATTTTTGTAATCATGATTCGCGTACTCGTGTTGTTCACGAATGTCGAACAGATCTGCGATGTGTGGAACGCCTTCAGTGTGCTCAACAACAAGGACGGCGGTGTCTGGGTTCCTGACTACAAAGCGCGCTTACCAATCGATTTCAAGCTTGTGGAGAACTGCCTGACATGGTTCGAATTCCGTTCTCAACTGATCGACATCACAAACGTCAACATCAATACGTTTATTCCATACATGACTCTGTCACTCGTTCAGTTCATCGTGTCGCTGGTGTGGATCTGCTGGTACGTTGTTCTAGGAAACGCTCCCATTCCAGGCTTTCTGTTCCTTATTTGTACCTGCGTGAGCGCGCTAATGGTGCTAGTCGCATTTTATCCACTGTTCACCATCTGGCAAATTCAGTACAGCCACATTGCGTTGATCACCGGCAAATGCTTCGAGGTTGAAGCTCTTCGCTGCAATGATACTGAGTCCGAAAACGATCGTGAACGCACCACGCGAGTGCTGATTCAAATCAGGACTTCTCTTGAATTAAATGATGGGCGTTTGAAGGTGCTCGGGATGGAACTATCGCCTGGTTTCCTGAGAACCGTCGGTACATTCGCTGTATCTGGTATATCTTTTCTGCTTGGAGGGCAACTTACGTATCATGTATCAGAAGCATGAACTCTCCTGTATATTGCACCACTGATATGATTGAGCCAGATCTCGCTGCTACGTGACTTGTCAAGATAACAAATAGCATATGCAATCCTCCGTTGGTTCATCATTCAGCTGTATAAAATGGCTAAAACGAGCATAGCCGTCATCAAGCTTTCGTACTCCGATATCTTTAAATGCCAATTTTCCTCTGTCCCAAAGAAAATTACGTCTACAATTTTCCACGATTTTGCCGCGATTGAGCTGCGCCAATAGTCAGGATCAGATTAAGAAATATAGTCGCGGAGATACTGATCGGAATCACCATAAAAAATCGGTAACAGATCGTAGCCCTATCAAAAAGGAAGTATTCCCAGGGGGCATAATCGTTTCCGAGAAAGAACTCGAGTCTACAATGTTGGTTTTGTTGCTGCACGCTCCAAAAGCTCCATTTTGGCCTTACGGTTAAAATCCAGTTAACGATCGTTATCCTTGGCGGCAGCATAATTCCAAAGCGAACGACTCATGTGCACTAAATCTAGACAGGCCTGGTTGCTGTTGTGCAATGCACGCAAAACCATAGCTTTGCAGAAATCCACGGTGCCTTGGTTTTATCTTGCAGTATTTGAATACAGATTCATCGTATGAGTCAACACGAAAGGACGAAAGAGCTGGAACGTTTTCTATTCAGGTCCATGTCAGCGATATGAGTAGTCACGATCGAAGTACTCACAAATTTTCAAGTTTGCACTCAAGAATACAGCAACGATTCCAGACTTTGATTCATTTTCCGGTGGCACAATATTTAGTGCTTGCTGCTAAAGGCAATTCTCGGCCGTTTGTCAGATTCCTTGCTCCGTCGATAGCAAATGTCAATTCGCGCGACTCCTGAATTTTCCTCTTGTAACTGTGCGGCTGTGCTAATCCTGATAGTGCTTGCAAAAAATCAATGATGAAATTTTCATATTATTTTATTTTGCAAGCATTTCCAATCGCCAGGCGATCTCCGTATCATCAAGACGATCAGAAAAATCTTCAACTTCATCGAACGTGAGAACTATCCAAGCCATTCATTTCCAACAGCACCCCAAATTGCTTGGCGGCGGGGACTGATGACCGGCAGGCTGCCTCTGGCGCCTATTCATTATTTTCATTATTGATATTTTTATCTCTCTTTTCGAAGGAATTCCTATCATGAATTCTAAGAATCGACACGTAGAGGTGAATGATCTACGTATTTCCATGTAAGGGGCGGTGCTGGAATCTACATTCTCCCCAGAACCTATTGGGACAAACGTTATTCCATCTTCAAATGATAACCATGTCAGCGCAAATACAGTTTATGGAAAATTATTGATTTCGTTTATTTTTCGCACACTACAATTCGTCGCCAGCCAAGAACTAGATGCCTTTGCAAATATCCTATTTACGTATCTGACAAAGCCTTTTATTGAGTTTTTTTAAAAGCACCAAAGTACTATTCAACTCGATGGACACGGACGAAAGCACCATGCAACACTCCTGCTTGGAAACACGATCATTTTTGTAGTCACACTACAAAATATTCTTCAAGTTGGTCCAAAAACTGATGGGTAAAGAAATCCCTGAAACAATTACAGTGTCTTGAATAATCTGGAATGCTCTGGCTGGATTTGTAACGCGTGCATGAATGAATTTGCGATCTTTGTCGAACCATAAGAAATCCCAAACGTTGTTTAAGTTCGTCAGTAGAGCTAGAGGCCCCCAACTGGATGCTGACAGAATGCTCGCACAAGCCAATCGAGCGAACATCTGATCTTTGTGCTCCGGTTTGATGTCCGCACGAACCATAATTATCATACGAAGATTTACCAGGAGGTTTTCGTATGTTTTCGCTAGCTCGTCAACAATGACTACATCGGTAGTACCTTCAAACGAAAACGGTAAGCGGTCATCACGAAGATCCAACAAGTTCATTTCGGTCTCGGCGTCTTCAATATGATAAGTCATTTTCGAAAATTTTGGAGCAAAAACAGCGTGTTGTCGGAGATATGACAAAATACTTGCTTTCTGGTTCGATTCAGCAATGCCTGGAAGCCACACGAATCCTGGTATGGATAGATCATTTGGTGCAACTTCAGTAAAGTTGAAATATCCAAACGACATTTGCAGTTTTTCGCGCATTATTCTTCCGATGGCCGTATCGATTTCATCGAATGCGATTGGCGACTTCAATTTTGATTCGTCACAGTTTTCAGATTTTTGTGACACAACCACAAGGAAGTGAACGCGACGTGGCTTGGTTTTAAGATCATCGAAAAATTCAAATGAGCTCAATTGGAGCGATCGTCGCATCCGCGCATCTTCACGAATATACTTCGAAGTGACACCAACGTCGCCCTCTGATAGTTTCACTGCGTCGTGTGCGTTATTGGATAGCCACTTGCCATCTTGCTTCAATCCTAGGTAAAGCTTCAAGTCATGCACCGCCAATCCAGCAAATTCAGAATGCTCTTCAATTATTTTTTTCATCAGCGACTGGATCGATTCATTCGCATCAATCTCAAGCATGAATCCGTCACCATTACCATGTCCAATAATTATATAACCGAGCCGAAGAGACGTCACAGATTTCCCGATTCCGTTGGATGCGTCACAATGACAGCAGTGATCGAAAGAGTCAGTACTGTAGCTGCATGAAGATGAACTTCCTTCTTCCTCATCCTTGTGTGGCGTGGACGTGTGGAAACTCATGGGAAATCAAGAATGCGGCATCGATGAAATCGGTGAAAAAGAGAGTTTGTAAGAGACCGTGTGTTTGTTACCGTAAATTTGTTCTCCATCAATCCGGTCACTCTTGAAATGGAATTCAGATTCGCATACATGGTTGACCTTGCGTCAGTTGAACAACCAGCT
The DNA here is from genome assembly GCA_023337935.1 of Elongisporangium anandrum. Classification (NCBI taxonomy): domain Eukaryota; phylum Oomycota; class Peronosporomycetes; order Pythiales; family Pythiaceae; genus Elongisporangium; species Elongisporangium anandrum. The sequence continues at coordinate 27,074 of JAADXR010000263.1, forward strand.
CTCACCAGTTACCAATATGAAATCCTGATTATATAAAAAAAGATTTTGGCTACGAGTAGAACGCAACATAATGAAGCATAGATCTCCTGATTCATTGGAGCGATTCCCGTAACTCTTTTGACTACTTAAATCTGGTCTAAAGTTGCTGTCGTGCTGCGGTTTGGAACGCAGCCCGTAAATTTGAGAGCACCGTTCATAATTTGGCTCTGTATCATCAAATTTCCTACGGGAATCGCTATTACTCATTTTGACGAATGAGTCAATTAATTACTCAACACTTTGTTATAATCCATTTGAAGGATCATCATTGTTGCTCCAATGAAGCTGTGAGCACAACGACAGACTTGCCGTTGGTGTAGTTAAAGCACACAGTATATATTGATAGGTGTTTAGCTACGGTTGGTACAGGTTCCACATATAAGCTGAATTGCAATCGGGCGACATCAAGGCTCGTCCCTTTTCGCGGACGAGTTCTTGTTAACATTTATAAATGTCCTATCCAGGCGCACCCTTCGCTTTGATTTGCACGCAAAAATGGAGCGATATCGAGTTTTATCAAACGTAACAACAAATACCATCGCACTTGATGTGCATTCACGCGGTCGACGTTGGTAAAGCTACTTGAATAATGGAGGTGAACTCCCGAAAACTGCACAATCAACCGAGATCCTCTCTTCATTTTGGTCTGTATCCGGTCTTCTAACTTGATTGTGAAGCCACTTGACTATATCAGCATGACCTTCTCTTGCAGCGGAACCGATACGAATATGAGGCATCTTGGCCATGTAGCCACTGGTTGATCTTGATATTCTGCTGCTGTGTGAATTTCGTGAACTTCAACCCATCCTGAGGATCGGGTCAGTGAATCAGCGTCACAATCACTCCAGAAACGAGTGTGTTGGGGTTATACGTAATCCCGATCACGAATGCACATCTCGGGGGCACAATCCAAGCCGAGTAATCTTCTTCGAGTAATCAGTTTGGTCTCCACGATTAATTCGTCCGACTGACGAAAGATCATTTCCAAAATACGCGGATTCAACTCCATCTCCCATCCGATCTCTATGGCTCCTGGTTACAAGGCCTACGTCTACGAAGCCTTTGGCGACGCTATATCCAACATCAAGCTTCGCACTGACGTGCAGCCAACGACCCTCGCTACCTCTTGCGTGCGCATCAAGGTCGCCAGCGCTGCTATCAACCCAATCGACTGGAAACTCATCGAATTCGGCAAGTTTATTCTGCCTGTGAGTCCAACGCCCGAGAATCCATTCCGCATTGGGCTCGACGTGAGCGGTGAGGTCGTGGAAGTTGGCCCCGAGGTGCACAGCCTCAAGGTGGGCGATCTGGTTTACGCCATGGCTGACTTCGCCTCCGCCGGAACGGCCGCCGAATATGTGGATCTTGATGAACAGTTCGTCGCTCCTAAGCCCCAGAAGCTGAGTTTTGATGAAGCGGCGGCTGTGCCTCTGGCTTCGCTGTGCAGCTACCAGTCGCTTTTGACCTTCGGCAAGCTACAAGCCGGTCAGCGCGTGCTCATCATCGGGGCCAGTGGCGGCACTGGTAACTTCGCTGTGCAGATCGCGAAGGCCGTCGGAGCGCACGTCATCGCGACCTCGAGTTTCCGCAATGCGCACTTCGTCCAGTCGCTTGGTGCCGATGAAGTTATCGACTACACCGCAACCAAATGGTCGGATGTGATTGAGCCGCACTCGCTTGATCTGATCTACGACTGTGGCTTCGAGCCCAACGCCTGGAACCACGAGGCGCAAAAGTGCCTCAAGAAGGAAACGGGTCAGTTTGTGACTATCGGCCAGCCTACAGGCTCGATGATGACCACGCCGATCGGTGCCACGCTGCACGAAGTGCGCACGCACAGCTCAGCGGAGGATTTGCGCCAAATTTCCAAGTTGATCGAGGACGGCAAGCTCACAATCTCCATTGACTCGGTCTACCCATTCGAGAAGTACGTGGAAGCCGTGGGCCACTTGAAGACTGGTCGCACGCGTGGCAAGATCGTGATTCAGGTGCACGCAGAATATGCTCTCAGCTACGTTGGTGCATTCCCATCTGAAGAAGACTTGACAAATCGCTGCTTTCCATAAAAAATAAACTGTTTGAGAGCCATGAAGTGTCTGTACGAAAGCTTCCAGCCGGGGGGACTCGTCTGACTGAGCGCAGTCAAGATCTTGCCAATCTCAGTCCAGCGATGCTCCGGCCTTGGTCGCTACGTCTGGTGCAGCAGCCAATGGCTGCCGCAGCTGCTGCTTTGCCCGAGGGATCTGATCGCGGATAGCAGCCACGATCGCTACTGCAGCCGTGATGATAGCCACCTACAGAAGCGAGCGTAGGTATCGATATGAGAAGAGCGCTGCTGTAGCATGAGCCGTGAACGCCGTGCTGGGGGCGCTCTTTATCCTCTTTTGGTCATTCCTCCAGCTGCAAACTGCCATCATCGGATTCGAATAACTGAGTTCGGACGCAAATCATCCATCGCCAAATCTCTGATTGCTGAGGCATTTCCATTCACTTGATCGCAGGCACTCCGTCTTTCATTATCCGTGTAATTCGGGTTTCACTCCACCACTTCTCCTATTTCTCCAACCTCTTCTTCCAATAGTGATCGTGAATGTCGGAGACATCGGGAAAGTAGTGGCGTGAAACCCTCAGATTACATGGCACACGCACGTCCCACAAACACACACTTACTCACGCGCGTTTAACCATGCCTTCAGTCCTTCATTCCGAGCGCCGATTGAAGGAAGAATGACACTCTGCCGGCAACCTGTATTCGTACTTTACCGGATCCTCCCGGTGCTCTCCTCGTCATCCTGGCCGGGCAGCTCCATTATCCGCCTACCAGCGATGTCCAAGTGGACCAAGAAGGGTCGGGCGCCCGAGGGCTTCGCGTACCTACAGCCTGTGCTGGATGCGCTCGAGAGCGAGCTGCGCGAGCGCATGAACGAGCCGCACGAGGGCAAGCGCAAGTGCGAGTCGCTCTGGCCCGTGCACCAGATCAACTGGCAGCGCAGTCGGTACGTGTACGACATGTTCTACAAGTACAAGCGCATCTCGCGCGAGGTGTACGACTACTGCCTGCGGCTCAAGCTGGCGGACGCCAACCTGATCGCCAAGTGGAAGAAGCCCGGGTACGAGCGGCTCTGCACCACGTTCGCCATCAACAGCAAGAACTACAACTACGGCACGGTCAGTATCTGCCGCGTGCCCAAGCACCAGCTCTCGGACGACCAGGTCATCCAGGAGAAGCACGCCGGCTGCCGCGGCTGCGCCTCCGGGCCTGGCGGGTACCACAACATCTTCGGCAACAAGTACGGCCAGTACCTGGCGCGCATCCAGATCGAGCGCGAGAAGCGCGAGGCCAGCAAGCCGTCCGTCTGGGCCACGGACGACGAGGAGAAGCAGTACGAGAGCGACGAGGACGTCAAGAAGACCAGCACGACGCAGGCCAAGCGCAAGCGCCAAGAGCAGGAGGAGAAGAAGGAAGAGCCTGTGGCTGAAGACCAGGACGCCTCTGAAGACGAAGAGGCGGCTAGCAAGAAAACCAAGACGGACTAGTCTAATGGGAAGGAATATATTGCTGCTTATCTCTCTACCAAATGTACGGGAAGAGCGTCCAGCGCGGGATCACGCCGGACTTCTCGTCGCGGAACTTGGCGTCGTACCAGTCCGAGGCCGGCTTGGCGCACGAGATCTGGTTGATGAGCACCCAGAAGAAGAGCAGCCAGCCGAGCGCGTTGGTGGCGCCCAGCACGAGTGGGAACGACAGATACAGGATGATCTCGGTCGTGTACAGCGGGCAGCGCACGATGTCGAACCAGTCGCCCTTGGGGATCACGTGGCGGCCGTTGTTGGCACGCTTCTGGCTGGCCAGCATGGCGTTGCACAGGGACTGGTGGTAGCAGGCGAGCAGGTAGAGGCCCAGACCAAGAACCGTGGCGAGCGTCGATGCATTAAGCGGCAGGTCTTCGAGGTCGCTCATGGGCGCGACGGCGGCCGGATCCGCCAGCATGGTGGGCACCACGCCCAGGTAGTGAATGCAGCCGAGGATGAGCACGCTGGCGTGCATGCGCGAGTTGCCGAACTCGGTCACGAAGAGGCTCTCGAGGAAGCGGCGGATGTTGTGCAGCGCGAACAGAGACACGCACAGGATCGTGAGCGCGTTCACGAGCATCACCTGGTCGTCGCTGGCGCCATGCAGGTAGCGCAGCGCCTGTTGCACGAGCGGGTGCTGCGGGAAGAGCGCCAGCGCCAATGCGATGCTGCTGTTGTGCAAACTGCCGAGCAGGTAGAACCACGTGTACGAGGACTTGGGCACCTCCATGGCCTTGACGATGGACGCACCGGCCACGCCCTCGAACGCGTTGGCCGTGCGTGTCTTGCCCGTCATGATGAGACCGCTCAGGAACGGCGACAGCGGCGTGACCGCGCCCGTGAACATGACGGAGCCCCAGAGCACGTAGATCCAAGTGCGGACGTCCATGGCGGCTGCGCTGAGCTTGAGTCGACTGGGCGAATGCGCGAATGAAGCAAATGGCTGAAGCTCGGGCGTGTGGATACCGAGAGAAGAGACCGCGCGAAGTCACGACGCGCATCATCAGCTGGTGGCGATGGAGTCCCACTGCTGCTGGAGTTTCGCAGATGGCGACAGGCACAGTCGGCGAGAATTAAGTTACCAATATTACCGTAATTTACGGCCTAAAATCAAGATTTGCCCATGCGTATTTTGTAATATACTGTGGGATCCTGCTTTTTGAGATGAATATCGGTAATATATCGACTTGATGCCTGTTCATGTTTCGTGAAACATGATACAGTTCATTTGATTCACAGCATATGCGTAGCCATGTGAGTTCGTGCTCTCTGGAGCGATGGCTTCTGCTTCCATGGAGCTCCTCATCGTGTTTGCATCTTCCACTGATTGCAATTGGGAAGCGCTTTCTGATCTGAGTGGGACTGAATACGGCAGAGAGAGGGTCGCCAGACAGTGCAACTCGGATCTGCTGGACATTGCGCAGTGGCTGGTGTCAACAAGAGCGACTCTGCACAGTACATCCATCGATCAATGTCCACAGTACTTCGTTCATTACGACGTGGGAATAATTTCTAATGCCATTACTTTCGCAAACTCTGGTTTCCTGTTCACCACAGATATGGCACGAGTCTCCATTTCGGCAGCGCAGCGTCGCGGAACTTGTCGTCGTACCATGCGGAGCTGAAACTGGCGCAGACACACTGGTTCAGAAGCACCCAGAAGCCGATGCAGTAGGCCATGACGTTGATTCCTTGTAAAACGAGCACAAGTGCCGCATACAGCAGGATCTCAGTCGTGTACAGTGGGCAGCGGACGTAGTCGAACCAGTCGCCCCTGGGCACGACATACTGACCACGATTGACTCGCTTCTGGGTAGCAAGAATAGCGTTGCAGCGGTATTGGTGATAGGACGCAAACACGAACAGCAGAATGCCGGTGCTGGTGAGGAGCAGTGACAAACTTGGGATTCTCTTGTCTAGTGGTGTTTTCGAAATGACGAGAGCTGAAGGATCCGCAAGTACGGATACGGAGACACTAAGATAGTGAAGAGAGCCAAGCGCCAACACTGAGAACACACAGAGCAGTCAGTAAGATGAGATGGAGAGCATATGATCCAACGGACAAGTGTGTTCTACCTCCGAAGTGCATTCGCGAGTTGCCAAACTCCGTGATAAACACGCATTCCAGAAAGCGACGAATATTGTGCAACGCAAACAGCCACAGAAACACCATCGTGCTTGGCGTCACATGCAGCAGAGATGTATTGTTCCCTTCCTTCGTGAGCGGTAGATCCTGCAGCAATTGAAGTAGTCGCTGCACGCGCACGTGGCTCAGGTAGAACGTCAGCGCAATCACGAGCGTGCAATTATACACAGCACCGAGCAGGTAAAACCAAGTCCACGCTCGCTTCGGCACCTAAGATATTCCAGTTGCCAAAGCATTGTAAGTTTGAGAAATCGGACCAACCTCCTTTTGCTCTTCGAGCGTGAATCGCACCTCGACTTTCAACAGCGCGGCGCCAGGGAGATCTGATATGACCGCACTCGTACGCACTTTGCCTGTGATCGAGAGGCCTCGCAGGAACGCGCTCTTGGAGGTCGCAAGTGCAGCCGCCGCCAGCGCGAACCATCCGAGCGCCAGCCACGTGCGCACAGCCATGACAAGCATCGCTCTTTGTCTTCAGCATAAGACGGTAGGATTCAATATCAGCCAATCATCAATTGATTTTGAGGAAGTTGCGTGATTTCATTGGCTGTTAATTCGTAATAATAGACCAATGAGAGCGACATACACTTTCTAAAAATAGCTGCCATCTGATGCAAGCAGCTCATATTGGAATGCGGATAAGAACGAGAGCTCATGGCTCTGGAGATAGCATATCTTGGGGCATTCATCGTCTGTGAGAGAAGGACCAAGAGCGAAAGCTGCCAATAAACAACAGTGACTGATACGAATGGTGTCTCGAGGTTCATCGCTGCATCACACGCGCCGCACGTCGAATCCGTTCATGACCACGAGCTCAGGCATCGTGGGCATCAACTTGAATGAGAAGATGGCGTTTGAGGCCCCACGCTTTGAAAGCAGCAACCAGCAGCAGCATTCGGGCATGTCGACCAACTCGCTCACAGCCTTCATGTACCAGACGACAAGCCAGGCGCTGGGCGAAGGCATTCGCTCCGACCGGTCGAAGCTTAGCCAGCGCATGGACAAAGCGACGTTGCACAAAGGTTCGTGCATTGCGCGATCCATTGATTACTGACTCTGCTCGCGTTTCTGAACTCAAATCCCTTTGATTGTTGCTCATAGAGGTGGAGAACTCCGGGCTCGTGCAGCTCAAGCCTGTGGACGTGATCTCGCCGCAGGATTGCCTGTACTCACCTGAAGACGTGCTTCCACCCAATCTCGACATCCGATCCATCTCCGAAGCACGCAAAGAGCATCCTGTCTACGCCACAAGGTATGGTCATTGGCTTTGGCAGTGCACATATGACCGTATAGACAGCCAGATAGCTTTGAATTCATAGGACTGAAATCTCAAATCGCATGATTCGAACAGCACGCGCGAGATCGGAGTCGACAAGGGGGTGTTCAAGGTCGAATCCGAGCGTCTGGGTCGCCCAAACACTTTCACAAACTCGTTCAACGGCTTTCGGTACCGCGACTTCGGCCTGAACACGGCCCTCACCAAGTCCCGGATCAGTGATCAGCTGGACTGACAGGCTGGGGCTCTTCTCGCCATGTTCTCACTTTACCAGCACCGGTCGTATTTATTTTCCTAAGCCACTAGAGACAGAGAGAGCACGAGGCGCCACAAGCTCCAGTTGAAAATCATTTTACCCTTTGTTTCTTCTCTGCTTTAGCTGGCCTTCTGTCTTCTCTAGCCTCTTGGTGTGCCTGCGACGAGTGGCAAATCCTTCACAAGAGCGAGCGCAACATTTTAATCGTAACCCTTCTTGGAGAAGTCCACGAAGACCGTGGGCTTGGCCGGCAGCGGCGTGATGTCAATGTTCACGGGCGCCGAGACCTCGACATCGGCCGGGACGCCGTCCGGGAAGCACACTTCCAGCGGCAGCGGCGCGTTACGCATGAACTTGGTGCCACCGGGCATGTAGTTGAACACGTAACGGTCCGGGTGCGTGTACTTGGTCACCTTCTCCTCGGCCTCGCGCACCAGACGCTTCGTCAGACTGCCACACAAGACGTCCTTCATTAGCATACGTCTCCAGTCAAAGCGAGGGCCCTGGGCGGCTACCAGACGGCACAGAGCCGCTCTCCCCCTTCACCAGCCGCCACGGGGACCAGTCGTAAATCTACTAAACGTACCCAGAGTTGACGTCCAGCGTGCTGTTGGCGTCAAACTCGGCGCGGATCTTGGTGGCCTCCTCGTTCCAGAGGCGGCGGTCGATGATCCAGCTCTCGAGCGTCTTGAGCGACTTCTTGTAGAGACGCGTGACCTGCTGCTTGTGCGTGAGCTTCTCCTCCTCGGCCATGAACCGCGAGACGACCTCGCGGTAGACCTTGACCATGTTCGGGTTGACGCGCCCCATGGTTGCTCGCGTCCTGCTTCTCGGCTCCGATTGCCACCAGCGGCGGCGCCGCAGGACCCCCGGAAGGACCGGCCCGGTCCGGTTTGATCCGTTTGGTCTGAACCGCTGAACCGAAGTGGGATGGTTACGCAAATGGGGTACGCTGTATTTTTAGAATGGGGTACGCTTTTGGAAACAAAGGTGTAGCCATGAAGAGTGAGTGATCTGGGCGATGGCGCGCGAAGCTGCGCAGCACGAGAGACGCCCGTCGACGTCGCTCGGTGGCAGACGCGATGTAAACAAGGCGATCTTGAGTGAGCCGGCGATGGAGGCGGGAGATGAGGCGCCAGGGACTCGCAGTAAGAACGAGAAGCTACAGTCAATCAGGACCAAGCGGCAGACGATGGAAGCGCCAAGGGGACGTGGTGGCATTGATAGCAGCACCAGCCAGATTGCGGCATTGATGGCATCTGCGGAATCGAGACTACAGGAACAGTTACTGATCGCCTGTGAAAAGGGCAATCGACATGCAGCGTACTTGCTGCTGCATCAAGGAATCGACCGCGATCGATGCAGGGGAATGGTACGATGCATGGCTATTGATGTATCAAAGGCAGCTTCTGACGCTAATAACGCTTCGTGTGAATAGCGCGGCTTCACACCATTGCATCATGCAGCCACGCGTGGACATCTCGATGTCTTGCAGCTGCTGCTGGAGTTTGGCTGGCCGGTGGATAGTCGGAACGACGCGAATGAGTCCGCACTGCATCTCGCCTGTTTCAATGGCCATCTTGCGATCGCAGAGTGTCTTCTTGACCGCGGCGCGAGCATCAATGCTATCACAGACGATAACGAGACGCCACTTTTCTATGCTGCGCGCAAGAGCCACTACCGAATCGTTCGGCTCCTGATCCGTCGCGAGTGTGACCGATCGGTCGTGAGTCGCTTTGGCGATCGAGCCGAGGACGAATCTGTGGACGAGAAGACCCAGTTGGAGTTCACCATTGGCAAAGAGGACACACAGAGACTCTACAATGTGGCTAAGGCAAACAATCGACATCGACAGCACAGCAACAACTCTGCCGCTGATCCACGTAAAGACGGCGAGCAAGCGCTTGCTCAACGTCACCGAGAGCACATTCTCTCGTTTCTTGACCTCATGAGCCTCTGCAAGACCTCACAGGTGGCGTATCGGTGGCACCGCGCAGCCGACAGTCCGTCACTGTGGCGCCGTCTGGGTGTGTCTCGATGGGAGCTTCTGCTTAATGCGACCATGGGCATGGGGCTCATCTCGCCCATGGCCACGATGAACTTTGCACGCACCAGTAACAAGAACTCGAAGCGCCCGTCTAGCTGTGACCAAGGCATTAGTGCAAACCGATACATGGCACCAAGCGTTCAACGTCGCTCATCGTCCGTATATCGCGACGGTGGAAGCGCACGACCACAGACAGCAAGACTGTGTACAGACGGCCCGCGCGCTTTAGGTTGAGGAGTGAGTTGTGCCCTTGATATATTTAACATCGGACATGGTCTTTAACGACGGAGACTGAGCTGAGTTCAGTGTCCGTTTTGCTTGGGGACTGTTGATTTACTTCTTGTCGTGAAACAGCGCTTCGCTGGACTGGCCGAACTTGCCGTCAAAGAAGATCTCCGTGGGCGGAAGGCGCGGCGAGTGTTTGGGTGGCGTGTTGGTTTCCTTGGGGTAGCCGAGGGCGACCACGACGGGCACACCGTAGCGGTCCGGGATATCGAGCGCAGTGCGCACACGCACGGCATCAAAGCCCTCCATAGGGCAGGTCGCAAGGCCGTGGGCTTGCGCCGCGTACAAGAAGGTAGCAGCGGCAAAGGTGGTCTGCTTGAACGACCACGCGATGGTCGGCACGGGCGCCGGCACGGCACGCAGAGGCGACATGAGCGTCGAGATGAAGGACTGCACGCCCGTAGCCAGTTGACCCTCGCCCGAGAACAAGCGCACAAAGTGCGGCAGGTTCTGAACCATGTCGGCGGGTGCGCCGGTCTCATTCAGCATTTGCTGGATACGCGGAACTCGACGGCTTGGCTCTGTGAACATGATACAAGTCGCATGAGCTTTGCATATGGATACATAGGAGCTCTACGATCAACGAACCTAGGTCCGCAGCGAATACAGCCACCACCGGCGCCTCCTGCACCTTGCGGCTGTTAGAGGCCAGCATGGCGCCGGCCAACTTGTCACGATCAGCCTGCTCGCGCACGAGCACGACGGCATACGGCTGCGTGTTGAAACCAGTCGGAGCTCTCTACGTGAATCCATACAAAGAGGTCAGACTATGCAGAGCCAAGAGATCCATCTGGTGCATGAGCAGCGTACCTGGGTCAGACGAAGGATATCTGCCAGCACTGCATCTGGCACTTCGTCCGGATTGAAGGACTTCACAGCAGAGCGGCTAGCAATCACGCCACGCGCCGCCTCACTCGAGAAGCTCTGGCCACGCAGCAGCAGCGTCTTCCCTTGATGTACGAGTGCCAACATGGTGATATGAGCACGGGTCTGGGTCATAGACCCGCATGTTTACGAAGTGCGTAAACCCACTTCAGAAATACCGGTAGTTCGGTAAGATACCGGTAAGTCCGCCTATTCTCCGTTTTTCCGGAATTCGGGAAAATTCGAGTATATTCGATTGTATATCTTCTTTCACAGGGTATCCATTTTCACGGGTACGCCGCCCAACCCATTGGCCCAGGCATTTTGAAAAATGGCGGATCCGAACAAATGGCTGGGGCTCATGAAGTGGAGCATGAAGTACACGGACGGCACGACGCCGTCGGACTTCAAGCCCATGAGCAAGGAGGACCGCGACTTCCTGGACAAGGTGCTCCATGAGGGCGTGATCGACGAGGCCGAGCGCATGCGCCAGATCCTGCGCATCCTGCAGGGCGAGCACCCGAACGCGGTCTTCGCCAAGCCCAGCGACGAGCAGCCGGCCGACACGACCGTGGGCACGCCTGAAGAGATCGCCGAGTACAAGGACGGCCTGCTGGACGAGATGCTCACGCGCATCGACCAGATCGACAACGCCATGAACTTCGTCAAGATGGACGGCCTGCAGGTGCTCGCCGAGGTCATGCAGCAGAACGACCGCGCCTCCACGCGCGCGCTGGCCGCCGAGGTCTGCTCCGTCGTCGTGCAGAACAACCCGTTCTGCCAGGACGCCGCTGTCAAGATGGGTCTGCTCGAGCGGCTGTGCCAACTGGCGCAGGACGAAGACACGACCTGCCAGGTCAAGGCGCTGCTGGCGATCTCGTGCCTCGTGCGCAACCACGACGCCGCTGAGCAGCGCTTGCTCTCGGAAAGCTGCAACGGCCTGCCCATTCTCGTGGGCTTTCTGCAGGAGAAGGAGGATCTGAGATTGCAGCGCAAGGCGCTGTTCTTCCTGCGCTACCTGATCCGCAAGTCTCCGTCCACCGCCGCTGCCGTCCACGCGACTGGCGTGTACGTGCCGGCTATCGCCTCGCTCATCTCGAACGACGATGTGGATCTGTGCGAGAGTTCGCTGGAAGGACTCACGGAGTTCGCTCAGATCAGTCCCGTGTACGCTGCGGTCTGCAATCAGACGGACCTGGCGCTCGAGAGCAAACTCACGCAGCGCATTCAGCAGATTGACGCCATGGACAGCGAGGAGAAGGAGTTCCACCTAGAGATTAGAAATATGGCCACCAACCTCAAGGCAATCTTAGCAGCGTAGACTGAAGACCGATCAATAGCTACATTTTTGTATTTGCTAGTACTGTTAAATCCGTTGATCTAATAGAATTGGCTATGATGAAACATTCAGGAAAGCTGTTCTTGCCTTCTTCCTCATGAACTGACCGAGGCATGCGTGAGTGGTACGTATGGTGTTCGGAGCATCAAACAAATCCAAAGCATTCATCGCAGAAACATCAGGATTATGAGCTGAACACGTCCATGAAGAAAGGAAAAATAAATGCATGGAGACCATCACCATCTAGACATTACAAATGTGGCGGCCAGCAACATCAAGTCGACCTCAGATGTGTTGACTAAGTTGAGTTCAACCAAAGACTGATCCGCATGATTGACATTCTTCATCATCAAGTCTAAACCGGCGCTGATAGTAAGCAGGTCTGGCTGATCGAACCGGGCGAGCTCCATCAGGCAAACAAAGTCGATGAAGAGAGATCTTTCTTTTACGGGATGCATGATACAACCAAGTACAAAGTACTCCGTGTTACAAGCGATACAAAAGTAAAACAAACAAAAAGTGCTTATCACAGGATTGAAAAACAATCTACAAAACTGTTTCTTCTTAATTCCTCTGTCTCTTCATCCCATTCGCCCCCAATTATTCATTTAACTCATCGATGTGCAACAGATCATGCACAGGCATTTCGGCAATTCTCCGAAGTGTCTTCTCCGATACCCGATGCGGTGATTTGCTGACGTCGTCATGACCCATAACAAGGTCTTCGTCAACACGTTTCATCAAATCCCACCGTTTTGGTACAAAGAAGTCAGAGATTCTGCTGGCTCTTTATTGTCAACATGACTCTCATGAATGCTTCTTCTATCGCTTTTTCAGTTCCTAAGATTGCGATAAATGGGCATTTCATTTAATCAACACGCTTCGTGTAAACACGCAAGCAGCTTTTAAG
>JAADXR010000264.1:0-39731 GCA_023337935.1 Elongisporangium anandrum
CCGACGGAGACTGATTACCGATGAACCTGATAATATCATCCGTTTCATCCATGCGATTATGTGTCCGAGCTGCGCCACGTAGCCACGCTATACAATTATGCATGCGGCTCAGCTTCTTTCGTACGTCGAAAAATTCACTCACGAGCATTATCGTAGAGCCACGAACGTTTCCCACACCAGGAACTCTCGCAAACATTTTCTCACAAACAGTGTTGGGGGCATCCACGTCGTGACAATCTTCATATGTGGTCCCAGATATGGCCTCAGATGTGGCCCCAGATGTGACTCCAGATGTGATGCTTGAAACTTGATGTTGAGGGTGATCTTTCTTCCTTTTCTTTTTTATCTCGGTATCTTGAGCCATTATCTGGTTATAGCAGTCGCTAACAAATGGAGGACTGCAGACAAAGGTAATATCGATGCTGTTCAATAGCACGACGTTATCATCAATTGGCATCATTGTTGGGATATCAAGCTCCAGATTGCGTACAGGAAACTGCATGAACGCTTTGTAAGACATGTTATAGCACACCCGGGAACTCATCAGGTCTCGCAAACTAGTTCTCTTCACAGTAGCAACATGCTTAATATCTTCGGCGCTGTCCCCTTTTGGCTCACAGTTGATTGCAGCTGGTGGTGATCGCTTTACAAACCATCGTTCAATACCCAACTTCGGCTTCCGAGGACGACCTGGCGCCTTGCCAGCCTTTTTTAACTTGAACTCACCAGATATCTGGAAGCGGGATTTCGTCAAATCCTCTTGTGGTTTTTCAGGATTTGGCGGGGTTGCTTTTAGTGCGTGCGTATCCAACAAAAGCGAAGCTTCTCGAGATTCGCTCACAACTGGCGTCTTCGAAGAGTTCAAAATGTCCAGGAAACTCATCAATGCGCTATAGTTGTCCATAAATTTCTTGTCAGAGTCCGTTTTCATCATTCAGCCGACGCTGTAAGAAAAAAGAGTTCGGTTTAGCAACCATCCATAAACGAACTTGCAGCAACATTGCTCAATACTCACCAAAGCGCGAATGTAGATTACATGAAGACAAGGCATTAATCGCGTTCGTGTAAACGGGCAAGAGCATCTCCACTTGTTCGTATCAACGTAGTACAGCAAAGTGTGCTTCACGCTGGCAACTGAACACAAACCTGGCAGCTTTTCGCTTAGCTCGTAGCTCGTCGTTGGCTGCAGTCACATACGTCACATACAAGGTGATCCACATACGAACACATATGGATCACATACGCGTCACATATATAATATCAGCATCATACCTTCATGGCATGTCTGTATTCTGTCTCAATAAGCTCAGTAGCGTGCCGTGAAACCACACCAGGTAATTCTGCTAGCTCTCCATGAATGCCATTTTCATAGTGAATGTTTTTTACAACACGCAAGTCCCGCAACGCACTTGTGAGTTAGCCAAGAAGCTACCAGATCAAAATCAGTACACAATATTCACTTACATTCATTTTCATCTCGAACTCGTCTTCGACAAGTAGTTGAGACGTCAACAGGTACTCGATGCACTTATCCAAGGCGGTATAACGGCTCAAAGTCGGCTTTAAGCTTCCCCACGCAGCTTTCAGTCGGTTGTTGGTATTATTTCCCAAATGAGGGCCATCCAATCGTCGATACTTCACCCACATATCGATATAAGAGTCCCAGTTTTGCATGAAGTAATCAATAAAGGGATGGGGAGCTCTGTCTGCATCATCTTCAATCGTAGTTGCTGATGCTTGAGGAGGCAGAGAATCCAAATACCAGTCTCGAGCAGACAGATAGGTCCCTTCGTCATCGGCGTAAATCATTCTATGAACGGTCATCATCAAATTTTTCTGCGTTTCCCTATCGAGAGAGTACTTGGCATCACCTTTGAGAACATAAAAACAATAGGTTAAGACATTTTATTGCATGAGCATGTAAGTGATGAATACTGCTTACGTTTGATCTTTCGAAAGTAGTCCAGAACATGAAACTGACACAGCAAGACTCTTGCGGCAGGAAAAGCACTTTGAAGAGCTCGAACCTCGGTTAAATCTTTGTCAACCTTTTCAACAGAATAAAAGAGCATGTGTATTTACGTACAACGAAAACATGGATTTGGTCCCGTGCATGATTGTTGCGCTTGAACGAATCAATCCCATTATGTATGTTTGCGCTCGTTTCATGGTCCAGAAGTGTGTGGTGTACGAACTTCCCCTTGCCAAACGCGTCATGAACCAAAAAGCTGAACAGCTTATAGCAAAGATCGTTGGTATAGTGAGTAGAATCAACCATAACTACCTCTGGAAAGACAGCAAAGAGTTGCCGCATCCCTTTGGTTTGAAATGTGATAGCAGAAGCAATACCAACATCGTCAACGTACACCTTTGCAACGTTTCCTTCTTCTGAATTGACGAATTGCTCCAGCACTCCTTTCACGCGACCTTCCACGCTTTCTTTCTTGACCTCACGCTTGGCAGACTGGATCATGTTTTGCACTTGCTTTCCAGTAATGCGCTTACCTACAATGCATCACACAGCAGGTCACATACCAACACATATTCAGTCACATAACATAGTCACATAAAGAACCACATAAAGCTTCACATACCAGAATTTTCCTTCACATAAGCAAGAATTTGCTGAAAGCTCACTCCATCGGCAACGTACTCACTCAATCTTGCTATGATGTCTGGATCGGTCACACGTCGATTCTCTGAGTATGCCGAGTAAAATGAAGAGCGGAAAGGATGATTGTGAGGTAAATTCTGCTGTGTGATCGCCACGATGACCGGCCTCAATTCGCTACAATGCTTCTGTAGGGTCGCAATAATTCCTGCTTTGCATAGGGTCGATCGGTGATGCTGCATGGGCCGTTTTCCACTTCCTACGATATCCACATGATCCCTATTAGAAAGTCCACGAGGTGGGATTGCAGGCGGTAACATACCTCTCGTCTGCGGAGCCCATCCGTGCGTGCAAACGTACTTGATCATATAATAGGCACCACATGACTCATCAACCTTCCACGACTGGCGCAGCGTCTCGTTTCGCTTGCTCACTCGCATCGAATTTCGTTTTCTATCATCAAACATGCGAGTTAGAAATAAAACGAGCCATAAAACCGTATGCATGATACTTACTTGAGGAGCTGATATGTTCGAGCACAATAGTCTTGAAACGCCACGAAAAAATCCTCCCAGGTATGGAAGATCTGTGGTTCCATGCGCTCGCAAGTGACCGTCTCCATGCCGTTGCCGACGATAAAAGAACTCGAGTTCCGAGAAATCTTGTGCTTTGTTGCTCTTGGTACAGCATCAATGGTATCTTCTTCGTCATCTTCATCGTCCTGATTTGGATCAGGCGTGTACGGTTCATCCTCGTCGTTTTCATCCTCTTCTTGTTCGTTTTCGCTGGCATCTTCCCCTGGATATTCGCTAACACCGAGAACCTGACCCGTGCGTGCAATTTGGCGTTCTCGGTCATCCATGTACAGCAGCGTCATAAACGGAGGCGTTCGCTTATCTGTAGGGCGAAGCATAGCTTGCTTTCCGATGGGACCTAGTGAAGGCATGGCGTACCAGGTCGAGTAACGCGCGGCGTGCGGTTGCTCACAAGGGGGGAAATTTCTGAATGCGCAGCAGCCACTCATCGCTTCGGCTGATAAATTTTGACAGGTTTGGAATATATTTTAATTCGGATCAGATCTAGTTCCAGCCACATCTGCAGCCACATCCTCTGATTCCAGTATGTGACTGTAGATTTTCCCATTAGATATGACTACCTCAAGCTTTTCTGCGCCCGTGGTAGCCTGCTGCGGGTAGCGCGAAGCGCTGACCGCGTGAGGCTACCCCGTGTGCTCTTATTCCACACTGCTAGGCAAGCAGACATTCTTTAGAACTACGCCTCCCCCACTCCGAAGGGTGGGCAGGCAATGTATGGCCACGATCCGTTTGAACAGGGTTTTGAATCGTCGCCATTCGAACAGATCCATTTGGGAATTTTCATAACGAATGAGTGAAGTGCTTCGCTTGGCTGCGGGATCTTCTCGCGAGTCTTCCGATGCTTCGATATCCTTCGATGCCTATGGCAGTGAGGTCTTTGAGTCGGCATCTGTTTCGGACGAGCAAGAACATGCATACGAAGACGATGCTTTTGAGGACGACGAAGGCTCGCTTGCAACAGCAGATGATCTTGGCGGAGATCGAGACGTTCACCTTGCTAAATTTGAAAAAGACGAAGCCGGATTTCTCGAGTGTGACTTGGTCGCGGAGCAAAAGGATTCAATACCAACAGCAAAAGCGAGAGAAAATTGCTCGGAAGAAGTTCCTTTTAGTCGGGAACACGAGGAAATCAATACACGCATCCAGGACCAAAGCACTCAAAACGGGACGCTTATCCAGGTTGGATCATGGTGTAGAGAAAAGCTTCAGGTGCTCCAAAAGCAACGACCGTCTCATGAAAGAAGTCCCAACTTGCCACCAGCACAAAAGAAATCAAACCCAATGCTTCCGCAACGCCTGATCACGTCGCTCTCGCTGCGTTTTGAAGAACGAAAAGCAAATACCAAAGCGAATCATCATCGCAGTCATTTCAAGTTCAACACCAAGTCCTTAAGCATTCCAACCGCACTTATGAATCGTGCGCGCGTGGGTCGGCTAGCCAGCACAGGCAGTGATGAGGAAGTCAAGCACATCAGGATAGTCCAGCGATCAAGATCCCACAAAACAATGAGCGCGTCCATCAACACCTTTTGCTCCGTGAAACGTGCTGAACTTCAAGGCCGACTGGCTTCACAGAAGCTTCATGATCGATGCTCAAAATGGGAGACAGGAGACGGTGGGGACGGAACAAGTCTGGCCGTTGTCGCATTCATGACGGAATCGATTGCGAATCAACGAAAAGCGCTGCACGGAGATGAGTCTGTGATTCCGTCCTTTCAAGCATCTTTCAGACGTGAATCGCTTGTTAAAGCAACAACAAAGCAACTGCAGGCTTCTGTGGCGCTGAGAAAGCAGGCACTAGCTGTGCTATCAACAAATCACCAGGCAAGCATTAAGTAACATGAACTTTGGTACACGCCTGCGATTTCTTGTAGTGACAGTGGTGGCAATCAGAAGTATGACTGACTCTTTCAAACGTGTGAAACACTGGAGAGCTCAGTATCAAATGGCATTTAATGCTTGATGTACTTTTACCAACGAAGACCCATGAATATCATCAAACACATGCGAATGCGACAGGTCCATGAAACGGATCGAGACCGTTCGTTACCCACAGGTCAACCGACGGATCAAAAGTGCCACTTGTGCTGGTGGAGCGATCGACCATGACACTCCACGCTCAATTGGTATAGATTCGCGGCTATAATGTTGATTTTGGCTCACATCTGACGACCCTGTGCTGGTTTCGTGTAGCCCTCAAGGCCCTCACGTAGCACTTCTACCATTTGCCTTACTCAATCGATAGGTCCAACACAAAATACCGTACATGTACCTGCACGGCCTTCGAGCAACAAGAACACGAGCAACCGCACGGACAAGCGATTTACATGCCGAGATGGTTTTCACCTCAAAGATCGCAATGACGATCGCAGAGCAGCAATCGATCAGCAGCTCTTCCCGCGACCGACGAAAATCTCAGGTGCTGAGCACAACAATCAAGCAAAGAGTGAAGCGGAAGGAGATAAAAGCAGTATTCGTGAAAGCACAGCACCAGATGAATCTTTTTCCTCCTTCGACTGTGAGCGCATGGCAGTTGCGAATTTGCTGCAGCGGGCAGTCGCATCCAACTACGAGGATTCGGCAGAAGTGAAAGGCGAAGGCAGGTTGGACGAAGAACAGCAAGCTGAAGAAGATGCGCCTGAGATACTGGAGGGACCAACACTTCAACTTGCGCATGTGATTGGGATCTCATCAAAACACAAACCATACGCCGAGTGGCTTATTTATCGACCTCGTGAAAGTGAGACGCCGCGGCGCAAGCAGCAACAAATGGAGGTCGAGATACAAGGAGTACTGAGTGCTGTCACTGAATCTGGCAAAGCAAATGAGCTGCTATTACCCGCTCCACCTTCAACAAAAGCAGCGCGCAAAAGCAGAGGGTTTACAGCACGGCCAATCCATCGATTACTCTCACCGCTACCACAGGAAGATGCTGAGCGATATCTGCTCTCATCGCGTGAGAGCAATAATAGAGACGTGGACCGGTTGCTGGTTGAGCTGTTTCAAGTGCCGTCCACAGATACAGACTCGTGCGCAGCAGCAACGATGCTTCGCAAGCGGACCAAACTGCGATTCGCAACTCGACGGAGCGAACTACGAGAGCAATCGGCAATGGCTCTCCGGCAGCGCAATCTGCAGTCTCGTATGGACGAATTGCGATCGGTGCCTCAGGTACTAGATCGTGTTCTGGAGATGGCTCGACTCAAGCAACAGAATCTCGTGAAGGCACACGGAGAAAACTTGATTCTGAAGAACAAGACGCAGACTTATCGGCTGCTGCAGATGCCTCCACAGACACCAATGTATCCATCACGCATAGAGCAAAAGCAGCACCAAGCGCTACAGCGCAAGCAGGTACTGGACGACAATCAGGAAATAGCCGTCCGTGGCGCCGTAAATCGGTGGCAAAAGCGGCGTCTTGAACACAAGCGTCTGGCACAGCAGCGGTACCGCGAGTGCCAATGGCTGTTGCTCGTACAACTAGCACACGCGAGCACTGAATGGCGGAGCAAATTTCAAGAGCTGAAGGCAAAACACGATTTCATGTTGCACGCAAGCATGGTAAAGAAGATTCAGCGAATCTGGCGCCAGCACGTGTTGCTGCGGTCCAATTCGCTAACTTTGTTTCGCATGTCGTCCAGTCGGTCGATCCGGTCACCATTTTACCGAATGCCGATCGTCATGAAAGGCGTATTCCTGTTGCAAAATGCAATGCGGCGCTGGCTGGAGCGCAAGCGGAGCCGATTGAATCGTCAAGCTGTCGATATGATAATAACAGCTTGGTTCGAATTCCAGGATGTCAAGTTCCGTCGACTGATTTTGCGTTTCCGAAAGCGCGTGCGTGACTTTCAGATCATGTGGCGTGCATGGAGGTCGATTACGGATGCGCGAATCAAGCTTCTGCTGCTGGTCTGGGCCAAATTGGAGAAGAAAGCCAAACGTCGGTACGGGGTTCTGTCACCATCAACCGGTGACGACAGCGAAGCCATGGCGACTGAAGCAAGCCGCTCCATGTCGCTCGTGCATGCGCTGCGCACTAAAGTGAAGGAACCCAAGCAAATCGAAGGCATTCATCGTCATTTGCGCAACGGAGGTACGGTGCTCACGCCCATAGCAGTCGGATCGCCGTCAACTGCAATGGCAAACGTGATATCGGCTTTCTCTCCTCGCTGTCTCTCGCCACCATCACTGGCCTCGATTTCATCACCAAGCAAGGCGCGGATTGCGAGCAAGGTACGCCAGCACAAGGAGCTCAAGTTGCAAATGCAGGACGAATTTCACGTAGCCATGCAGGATTTCTACGCGACTCGGAACAATATCAGTCTTCACAACAACACCAGTGCAATGCAACCAGAGGCGGGACAGGCAACACTATCCAGTGCTTCAGCGCATTCACCCATACGTCGTGCTCCCACTTCACCACGAAAGTTTCTTCTCTCGGTCTTCGCAACAACCGCTGCTGGGCCAATGCAGCACACCACGGAGAAGGTCCCGCTGTCGGTCCGCGTCTCGCTTCTGCGGCAGCTCATCTCGGACAAACGCAGAGCCTTCCGCGCACGAAAAGAGAAGAATAGGTACATATCTTGTTGGCTTGATCTTGACATCTTGATGCACAGGAGCTTACAGTCGCACTCACTTCCGTAGAGAGCAATGGAAGCATCGGCGCGAGCACATGCGGCGCATGGAGTTCCGCTACAACGTGCTGGAGGAGCTGGCAGCGTACCAGAAGTTCCACGCTGACAACTCGGTCTTCCTTCTGCTGCACGACGTGTCCGAGTTCGAGATGCTCCAGGTCATGCAGCGCGCGCAGCAGCAAGTTGCCGCAAGTGCAACCAACCCGAGCATCTCGTTTGCCATGACCAGTGAGCCCTCGGAGGCGCCGACGCTTCAATCTCTTGGGTCTTTCGACGGCCGCCGATCCACGACGCTAGGCGGCAATGGCCTTGGACCGCGCCCGACCATGATACAGAGATCGCGGTCATCCATCGTCCACGTCGAGCCCTTCGCCATCGCCATCGATGCCTTGGACGACGAAGAGTGATTGCTGGGTTTAGATTACCGTACTTAAGGGGGTTAGACTTCTCAACCATGATCTAAATAACTAACCTAACGGCTATGTGGTAAATGTGACTGCGCCTAGCAGTGGGTACCGGTATACCGATTAAGCGAATCCTGATACCGACTGGGTTACGCTCTTGTATTGGGAGCATGATGGTTACGCTTAGAGCAACATGTCGGATGCCGGTCTCTGGTGGCGCCACCATGGATGGCGCTGGCTGGAAAACCCAGAAAGCAACGGCATGATGCGGCTGATGCGTCAGATGAACGGACCGACGCAAGGCGGTGGGTCAACCGGAGCGACTGACGTAAAAGGCGAGTTTCCAATTGCAAGCCAATGAAGCAAGAGCTCACTTTCATATGCCATAGTCTCTCTCGCGCCTGTGATTGAGCGTATTGTATTAGTGATGGAAACTGTGGCAGCGCTAGCAGTGGCGTTTCTCGCTCTGCTCAGTAGCTCTGTGATCAAGCGTCTTATCGAATCAGTCGTTCACCATGCGTGTGGATTGGATCTTGGGACGTCTACAGCCATTGCGCAATGCGGAAGTGCAAGTGCGTTCATCTACATGCTAGCTTACGTCATGGCTATGAGTTTCCAGCAGCACAAGAGGGTGCTGTACAAGCGGTAGGCTGTCTGTTGCTCGTCATGTTTATCGGCCTCTGTTCTTATCACTCGTGTGCTGCATTATAGGCTTGGGCTATTGCACTTACCAAGCGCGTTTGTACTTGTGGCATTCATCTTGATCCACGTGATAATCCTGAGTCTTTTCGCGTGGATCCAGCAAGACTCCGGGTCAAAGATTGTGTCGTGGGAATCAATAGCGACGGCGTTTCGCGAGTCGCCTGCTCATGTCCTGCTGGAACGATTGCTGTTCGTGCCGATTCAGGAAGAGCTGCTCTTCCGCGGCCTCTTCCTTCACCTCGCACTCAACAGACTGCGCAAGCGAGTGCTTCCAAGTGCGCTGGTCACAAATCTGCTCTTCGCTGCTGTTCATCTTGTGTTC
This sequence comes from Elongisporangium anandrum, assembly GCA_023337935.1. Taxonomy (NCBI): domain Eukaryota; phylum Oomycota; class Peronosporomycetes; order Pythiales; family Pythiaceae; genus Elongisporangium; species Elongisporangium anandrum. The sequence continues at coordinate 9,270 of JAADXR010000264.1, forward strand.
AACGCGCGTCGACTGAGTCCAAGCGACTCGCGCGCCTTCTTGTTTTATCAAGTTGGATTGTCGTTTCTTATTGGAACGTTCCTGTCGCTTCGCGTAGTTCTCTCTGGTTCACTGCTGGAGTGCATCGCGCTGCACTGCATCAACAACGTGTTCGCTTTGGCCGTTGACCAGCGTTTTAGTACGCAGCTCAGTGAGCCGCTCGTGATGGCTTCAGGTGCGTTAATGACGCATAACCTGCATCCCTCTTCTCATTCACTCACCAAGGCACTTGCTTCTCTCTGCTGCTTTAGTTCTGACCACCATCAGCAGCTACGTGATCGCCGTTCGCTATGCACATCAGCAGCTTCAACGCCGATTGCTTGACAAGCAAGAATAAAACCCATCATCCAAAAGTCCAAACACTGGGTGTTTCAATAAGAAAACGACTTTGGGTGTTTCACGACACATGATATAACCTCGTTTCGTATCTAAAAACCTCACTCGCCCACTGGCAACATCTAAAAGACGCAGGTCTCCGCCTAAGTACGGATTGCACTTGGCCCCCAAAGTGAAAGTGTAGCCGGACGGAATTCTTCCTCATGGGGAACAAGCCGAGTCGCGGGGCCGCGGCCGCCCACGAGTCGGCGCTGCGTGCGCTGCTGGCCAAGCGCTCGGCGCTGAGGCCCGACATGTTCGCGGTCGAGCCCATCGCGCACCACGGCGTGCCCAGCAACGCCCGCGCCATGGCGTTCTGCGGACTGCAGGGCATTCTGGCCGTCGGTACCGCCAGCGGCGCCATCAAGCTCTTCGGGCGAGAGAACCTCGAGGTTCTGCTGCCTCCACCGAATGCCAGCGCCCACATAACTGTCGGAGTCACGCATATGGCGTTCACGGCGCATCAGCGGCTGGTGGTGGCCTACACTGACAGCTCTCTGCGTGTGTACGAGCTGGCCATCTCTGGTCAATTGCGTGCCGAGATCAGCGGCAGGTAGGAAGCTGATTGCTGTGACATGCTCTAGCGATAGACAGGTGACGTAGTGAGTGTATTGTAGCTGGACCACGAGCGTGATCACGTGTCTGACGACCATCGCATATGCCAACTATCCCTACTTCTTCGTGGCAACAGACGATGGCAATGTGCACGTAAGAAAATCGATTTGTCTCTTCAGTTTGACTATGTAGCTCCAACTAATCTCTATCTCAATTGACAGGTTATACATGAAGAGACTGGCAAGAGAAGCACGTACGCAATCCAAGCGCGTGAAACTATGGACACCTCTCACACCGCCGTGACCGTCATGGCTGTGCATCCGCGAGATCCGAATCATCTGCTGCTGGCTTACGACTCGAGCCCAAAGATCTTGCTTTGGGATCTGGCCAAGCGCAAAGTGCATCGAGAATTTGCGCTTGCCAAGCCCCATCTGGCTCCTCGGGGTGATGAAGATCTGATCAACAGTGTGCAATCGCTGTCATGGCACTCGTCTGGCAAGCGCTTTGTCGCTGGGTTTAAATTTGGTGGCTTGGGTCTCTTCCGAGTGGACAAGCCTAATGGACAGTACCACTTCTTCGACCTCCCAATCAATGCGAGTCAAGATGAAGACAAAGGTGCCAGCATTCGCACTAGCATCTCGCAGATCCAATGGCTGTGTGCGCCACCCAATTCGAAGCAATCGCATTTGCCTGGTGCGATCGTGTTTGCTGGCGGACAACCAGATATGGGAAGCAACAATGTACTGACACTTGTGTACCCACCCAAGGGATTATCTCCAGACGATGCGATCTCCCAACTGATGAGGTCCGAGCAACTCGCGTGGCATGTCGCTCACATAGAATCAGTGAATCATGCAGAAGTCGCTGCGTTTTGTGTCGCACAAGAGCAAGTCGATTACTGCACCAAGACCGCACCTTTTTCTCTGATGATCCTCTCTGGAAACCCGATGGATGGTGCTTTGCCTGCTGTGAGTGTGCAATGCTTGCCTTGCTTTGTGCAGCTGCGAGAGGCTGATCGAGAAGAATGGGAGTGGGATATTGGACATCTACCTGAAGCATGTAGCTTTCCGCCTCTGCTACAATCCAGCCCGCTGAAAACGTTTGCGCTCATCAACCTCGCGCGACCCGATAATGCCTTGCAGGATGACCTTTTTTCTACGTGGGAACAAGAAAAGCAGGATCCAGTCTTCCGAGTGCAACTGCATCCTGATTTTGAGTGGCCCATTAATGGTGGTAGCATGATGGAGCCACTGCTCAAAGGTTTTCTACATTCAAGTGGAGCCATCACGGACGAATTACAGTCCATTTTTCACAACGGAACCATGCTTCTCACTGGCCACGCCAATGGCCATGTGATCTTCTGGGATGTGATCCCGCCTGCTGAGCGTGCCAGCAAGGGATCAATTCAGCTACTTCACTCTCTGGATGTCCCGTTGCAAATGGAACCAATCCCAGCGAATAAAGAGATCTCGTGTGTGGCATTTTGCCATGATGCACGGATTCTCGTGGTGGGTTTTGCCACTGGTGAAGTCGCGGTCCTGGAGTTCGGTCAATGGAAGCAACGACGTCCATCGTCGCTGATGGAAGCCCACTTTGCTTCTGAAGACGATGACGAGAGTGTAGACGATGTGAAAAAGCCCAGTCAGAAAGAAGTCGTAGGCTTTCGCACGCTCTTTTGCGTCCACGTCCATAGCAATGCGATCTCCAAGTTGTGTCTATCGTCGGCGGCTGGGTACATCGCTGTTTCAGATGTGGGTGGCGTTGTGTCCCTCATACAGATTGCCAGTCAATCTTGCAAACTCTTAATCTGTGACCTCGTCTCGAGCGTTGAAGAAGGCCCCGTGTCGGTTGACTCTTTGCTAATAAGCGAGTTTGTACAAGTCACGGATGTTCCACTTCCGAGCGCAGGGAAGCAGCAAGGAGTGGAGCGTCGACTCTCGCGCAGTAGCACGACAGAAAGTACGACCCAGTACCGAGAGGTTATCCCTGTGCTACTCGTTGGACGGGGCAACGGCAAGCTGGAAATGTTTCACGTGCAATCGGCGACCAAGATTGCAGAAATGCCAATCGATCCCAAGCGATCGACCAGTTTATCATCCATTATCATGGTGGACGCTGATGGCAAGCGCATCGAAATTCCAGGGCGTGTGTGGGTTGAGCAGGGCGATGCCATGGGAGTTGTCGAAGGCGACATCTTGTTGGAAAGCAAGGACGCTGAAGTGCACTCGGCATCCAGCACAGGAGGGGATGCACCCACTGCAACTGCACGCCACGTTCGCTCACCAAGTACGGAACTCGAATACACCAAGCAGATTTTGCTGGAAGTAATCAGCGAGGCGTCCGATAGTTCTGCAACAGACGCAGTACTTGTTCAAAATGAAGGCACAAAAGATGGAAGTACGTCGTGGTCAACCACGAGCAAGATTGAGGTTCTTGTTCCTCCTGGGTCCCTGGGGCTCCACTTATTCGATGAGATTGAGGAGCATGCCGTTGTCAAGGGTTACGTAGCAGACAGCTCTACAGCAGCTCTACTGGAGTCCAAAGGCGTTCGCAGCGGCTATGCTATCACATCCATCAACGGCGTAGAGCTGACGACGTTTGAAAGAAGTGTTGTCTGTTCTGTACTTCAGCGGCTTCAGGACCGTGAAAAGCTGTTGGTATTTTCTGAGGGATCTATTCCCACGTCTGCGCTCGAATACAACTCACCGACGAATGGAATTGGTAAATTCAACGATCTACTGAGTGATGGCAACCATACTGACGTTGAACGTCCCCGCTTCCTTGTGTGCACGTGCGGAAAGAAGATCCACGTCATTCAGGCTGGTCTTCCGAGGGCATCTGATTTAGCCTCGGGGCTGAAAGAAATGCCAGCGCAACCAGTTGCAAGTGTCGAATTAAATGCAACTGTCGTGCTTACGTCTGTGATCCGTGTGCCTGTTGAAGAGCGCGTGGAAAATTGCCTGGTTGCACTAGATCAAAGCAATCAACTTTATGTGCTCTCGCTGGTATCGCTCAAGCTCATCTGGCAGATCGAGTGCACAGCACTAGGTCAAGCGCTGGACGGTATGCTCTACGATGTTTCGTATGGTGGAGAGCTTATCGTTGCCAGCTCCTTCGGAGAGTTGCAGCGTTACTCCTTCTTCTCGGATCAGATGGCGATGGAAAATGCACTTCTCGAGCGTAAGTGCATCAAGACAAAGCTTCATTCTTTGGAACGCGTGTATCCGTTTGAGAAGGAGCACACACCGAGTCCAAAGAAAAATAGCATTGCAGATGCCGGAAAGATGTTCAAGAAGCTGGTAACGGGCGTGAAGGATGCCGATTTGAACAAGATTTTTCAGTTTTCGACCGAGGAAGATGAGCGAAAACAGCTTATGGGCAACCGATCGCCACCCAAAGCGGCTACCCAGGGGGATGCCGCCGCACAGTTGGCATCAGGAAACGCTCTATCAGGCACCAAAGATGCACTCATGCAGGCTACGCAGGTGTGTATCTCACGCAGTTTCTCCTTTATTACTTAATGCGTCTGACAATTTCCATCTTGTGTGACAGCATTTACATGAGCGTGGCGAGAAGCTCAACGATCTAGGTCTCAAGACGGAGAAGATGAAGCAAACGTCCGAAGACTTTTACAAAACCATGAAGGCGTTCAACGAGAAAAACGCCAACAAGAAGTGGTACGAGTTCTAGGTATCAATGGGTGTTCATGGCAAAGGAAGACGTATACGTGTATGTATGATTATTTTCTTGAAAGAAACACATTGTATATTTGACGCTGTCCTAGCGAGCTACTGCATTCTGACTTGTGGCAACGGCCATGTTCAGGTTCCGTGGGGTACTTGGAATTACAAATGGCTGCCAGCACAAAGTAAATCGTTCGTTGAGCGCGGCCCTATTGCTTCGAAACGTGGGACAGATTCGACTGCCTGTGTTCTGCATCGTCAATGTTGCTCGCAATTGTATGATCGAAGTATTCCAAATCCGGATTTACCCGGGTTCTTGTCATTCACGGTGAGAAAAGCGACCTAATCAAACTCCAAGTGCATCTTTTCACCTGAGAATGAATTGGAGTACTTTGGCTATACAATAGCCAGCAACATTAGCGATGCAGAACATGAGCAGTCGAATCCGTCTCGTGTTTCAAAGCAATCGCAATGCATTAACACGTTTGGGCATAGGTCAAACTCTGAGAGCAAGAAAGAAAATGAACATTGCATATTGCACAGCACTATAAAGCGTTGCTGTACTCTACTTCTAGCAGCGTGAGTCCGTGAGGTGGTGCGCCCTGGCCAGCCTTCGCGCGGGATTTGGACTCGAGAATGACTGGGATGGCATCCGGAGAGAGTTTGCCCAGACCCACATCCACAAGTGTGCCCACGAGGTTCCGGATCATTTTGTACAGGAAGCGATTGCCTCGAAACACAAGACGGATCCGTCGGCCAGCATCTGCATCGTCAGTACTGCTGGCGATCGGATGATCGCAGTTCCCATGGTCCACCGTCATCTGGATGGACGAGACAGTGCACAGGTTGCCCTTGGGGTTTGAACCGCTCTTCTGGGGCGTAAAGGCTGAGAAATCCTTCTCCAGCGGCGGTGCCAGCAGCAATGCGATGGCGGCGCTCATTTGCTGCACATCCAGCGGCTTGGCCACGAACCAGACGTGGTGTCGGTCCTGAACTGGACGCAGTCCCCCGTTCACGATCGTGTACGCGTACACTTTACCGCGCGAGTCTGCGCGAGGTTCGAAGTCCGAGTCCTCGGGCAGACGCTCAAGCGAGCGGCAGAGCACGTCTTCAGGAAGCCGGTTGTTGAGCGCGGCTCTGAAGGCGGCGTCTTCGGCCGTGCAGCGACTGGCGAACGCGATCACCATGCCTCGCGCATGGACGCCACGGTCCGTGCGAGAGGCTCCACGCACGCGCACAGTCTCGCCTGTGGTACGCAGCAGCGCGTCTTCGATCGTCTCCTGCACTGTGCGCATGGTGGTGTGCTGCTCCTGCGCCTGGAAGCCGTTGAACAGCGTGCCGTCGTACTCGATGACGCATCTTCGCTGGATGAAAGAGTCCTCAGGCCCGAGCAGCAGGTAGGCGCTTGCCGGCATGCGCAGAGGTCGCTGTGGCCGCTGAGCACCGCTGGCCTTGGCCGTCTGCGTGCTCTTGCCGTTCAGATTGGGCTGGTGCTCCGGCTCCGTCTCCTTGTGCTGTCGCTTGCGCGCCCATTTGGTCTCGCCGTCGTGCTCCAGCGTCTGCTCCTGCTCTGTCTTGACGTGGCGGCCGCAGTCGCTGCAGACGTCGTCCTTGCCCAGCGCCGTGAGTCGCACCTCTGGCCAGAGTCTGTGCACGTACTGCGTCCAGCGCGAGTAGCTCACGACGCGAGCGCCGCGGGCCTGCATGGCGGCCGCGTATCGCTGGTGCAGCTTGGCCCACGTGAGCTTGGGCTCCGTGAAGAACCTGTACGACGGAGCCCAATGGCCACAGGCGAGTGTGAGCGGATGGTCGGCGTCTGCGGGCATTTCCTGCAGCGGCCAGGTCTCGGCGTCGGCCTTGATCGTGGCCACGTCTTCGTCCGAGAGCGCGTGCTTGGGCGGCGGCCGCACTCGCCCCGAGACCGCTGCAGTAGCATTATCGACCACCACGTCCTCTCCAGTCGCCAGTCGCTTGCGCAGCCGCTCGACGCGCGAGCCGCCGACGGGCAGAATGGCGCGGATCACGCCCTCGGACAGGTTCTGGCGCAGCAGCTGCGCCACGATCTCCTCGGACTGCGCCCAGTCGGCGCCGCCGTAGCGCGTGTCCATGGCTACCCACTGGCGGCGGATCTGCGCCACGGTCTCCTCGCCCAGCAGCTGATGCGCTCGCTCCAGCGCGCTCAGCTGGCGCGGCGTGCGCGGCTTCCCATGGCCGTCATCCATTTGATTGCAAGGGTTACGCTAATCAAGTGGGTTACGCCAAGGGTTACAAGCATCCAAGCCACGCCTCTTCGACTGGGTCGCATGGCACACCGATGCCTCGCTGGATCTGCTTCCGCCGCACGGAGACGGAGATGTCGTGGTGGCACATGAGGACGGCCATGTGCTCGCTGACACAGATACCTGGACTGGCGAACGCGCCTTGGGGGCACTGGCGGTACGTCACGCCGGCGCACACATCCACACTCGCCTTGGTGATCGCATCGATCTGCGCCAAGCTGAAGTAAACGCACACGGAGCGCTCAAAGCGCTGGGACAGGCGCTTCGTCTCCGCAGTCGCTCGTGCGTCGCTGTCTTGGAGACAGGTCGCATTTGTGGTCGGATTCGCGATGCAGAGCGGACTTGTCAGGTCACACGCGCCAAGGAACCCGTTGCAGCACATCTGGCCGCTGCCTACGACGGCAAACTGGATCAATTCGCTCAGGTGACTCATGTCCGGGAAGCTGGTCAGTCCGCTTCCGACGACTTCGAGACGCGCGAGGCGTCGCAGATGGTCAAACGACGGGAGCTCCTGCACAGCCGTCAGCAGCGCCAAGCTCAGGGACTTGAGGTTCGCGAGGCCGTTGAACGCTGGCAGCTTGAGCAGTTGCGGGTGATTGCCCAAGTGCATGAACGTCAGCGATGACATGGAAGCGAAGAGGTCGTCTGGAAGGCTCAGCAGGTTCGTGTCTCCGAACTTCCCTTCGATTGTGCTGTGTAGAGAGAGCAACAAGGCGTGAGCAAACAGCAGAAGACCAGGCGACGCAGAGATTGGGCCTCACAGGAACTCCAGAGCTTGGAAGTGCTTGGCCCAGTCCGGTACCGACTGGACGCCAGTGTAGTACAAGGAGCTGTGTGAAACAGCGAGAGTGAGTCGGCGTTCGCTGCAGGAGATACCAACGGATGGCCTACATGTGCTCCAGGTTGGTGCAGAGGCGAAGCTCTTCCGGCCAAGCAATGAACTGGCGGTTGATGATCATCAGCATGCGCAAGTCCCCTGACGAGGTCAGCGTGCGCAAGGCTTCCGTCGCATCGGGAGGATTCATCCAGACTTCGTACGTCTTTGGAACCAGATCCACGTCGACGAACGCAATGCACGGACACGTCAAGCTGGCCGACCATCGATGAGCATGCGCCACGCACTCTGGATGGACGCGACAGTGATTGTGCGACCTCGTGACTGCCTTGTGCGTCGCTGTGAACACCAGCACACTGCAGTCGAGCAAGAGAAGAGCGTGTAGGCCGTGTTGCTTCAGCGTGCCACAGCAGGACTGGTAGGCAGCGCTTGTCCTGGCATCGCGCTGCTTCAGACGCCCCCTCGCTCGCTCCTGCGCGAACAACTTCGTGACCATGCTGAACTGATAGCAGATCGACAGGTTCAAGCCCACGCGCAGTGCGAAGTCCAAAGGCGTTCGAATGCGGAGTGAGTCGAACACGAGTCGAAAGACCGCGATCTGCGCTGGACCGTCACCATGCGAGCGTTGCGCTCGAAAGAGCCCTCTGGGTAGAGCTCCATGTTGAGCAGGAAGACGCTGCGATCCAGTCTGAAGTGTTGATGGCAGTAGGCAAGCACCGCGAGGGAACCACCCGCAACTGCTCAAACTGCCATCACTTACAGACCTCGTCAACCTCAAGTCACTGAGCTTGGCGCGGCTGTCCGGCGTACAGGAACTCCCGCCTTTCGACCACTTGCAGCGACTGGAGCGTCTTGAGATCGTCGGGTTGAGTGCTCTCTCAAGCCTGGGTCCGCTGAGCAATCTTGCTCATCTGTCGCTGTCGGTCAGAGGACAAATGTGTTGCAACAGATTCCTGGGCGGACCGCACGAGCCCGCTCTGTGCAGCAAGTGCGCTCCTGAATGTGCCCTCCCCCATTGCCTCCAAGATGCCGACGCCTGTGCGACTGCGGAGACGAAGAGAGTGTTCCAGCGATTCGAAAGCTCCGTCTGCATTTATATGACCATGACGCACCTCGATCTGATCTCCAAGGCGAATGTGGACGTATGCGCAGGAGTGATGTACCGCCAGTGCCCTCAAGGCGCCTATGACAACCCTGGTATTTGTCTTGGCGAGCGCATGGGCGTTCTCATGTGTCACCACGACACTTCCAGTATAACTGTGCGAAGAAAGCAGATCCAGCGAGGCATCGGCATCACGTGCGACCCGGTGGAGGAGGCCTGGCTTGGCTGTAATAGGACAGCGACATAGAGCGCTATGCTTCCAACACCTCAACCTCTCCAGCAGCCAACTAACACTCAAACCGACTGAAGAGAACCAAACCATAGCTGGATCAAATTAACACAACGTGCATCAAGCTCAAAGCAACGCGTCATCCGAAACTGGCGTCTCTTTTTAATTTTAAAGAGTTTCATTGACTGTATTGTTAGCTCCCAACGGATGCAGTTCTGGGTCTGTATGGCCGCACGAGCAGTCAAACTCCAAGGCTCATTGTCTTATTGACAGCCGTCGTAGGGACCACACAGCCACGTCATGAAAGTCAGTGTCCAGCCAGCTACTCCAACTGACACGGCGGCATACCCAGCCAATGTTCTGCCGACAGGTCCGTCCATGAATGCGGAAAAGCGACGTTCACGCAGGTCTATGGCGCTGCTGGGGTCCCTCTGCTTCTTACAGTCTCGTGTGCATTTGCTGGAACGTCTGGCTCATCATATTGACCGTCGATCCGAACGCTACAGCCAATTACGTCATGAACACGCGCGAGTTCGACGACGGAACGTTCTGGCTCATTATCGATCCGCCCGTTACCGTCCTGGCCTTCGGTGTGCTCGGCCTCAGCATCGTGCTGCTGGGCTATACCTACGTGGTCGCTCGGATGCGATGGCAGCTCACTCGACTGAACTCACTCGCCAGCAGCGTCCAAAGTCGGATCGAGAGCGCGAGGCAAGTGACGAAAAACCGATTGATCCACATTTCGTCATCGAGCTCCAAGCTCCGCAAGTGCTTGAGACCAGTCGGCTGCTCTTGTGGCTTACGCACGCAACAGTCCGAGGTACTCGCTTGCTTTGATAACCATTTGCCTATGAGCCTTCCCTCATGACGCTCTTTCTTGCAGCGTGCTTTGCTCAAAGTTGTGGACGTCGCTCTCCAATGCTTGACATTGTCCCAGTACCTCGAGCGCGGGTATCCACCAAGCCTCGTGTATACGTTTGTCTCCATTATCGCAGCGAAGATGACCTTCTGTGCTGTGAGCATCCTCGTGCTCAAGGGAACTGCGTCTGACTTCTTCGCCGTCCTCATGGGCTTCGTGTACGTGCTGACGGAGCAGAGCTGCTCCATTTCTGGCGCTTGTTCTCAATCTTGGCTTGTTGTTGTAGCTTCGATCTCTTGGTGGCCATCGCGTAGAGACGACATGGAATCGAACAGGGTGTCTGGAAGGCTCAGCAGATTCGTGTCACTCTCCTTTCCTTCAATATCGCGAAGACCAAGACGCAGTTAGCGAACGCAGCAGAGCAGCATGAGTCGTGACAATCAGATCTTACAGGAACCCAAGGGAGTGGAAGAAGTCTGACATTGTCTGAATGCCGGTGTTGTACAATGAGCTGGCAAGCAACAACGACAGTGAGCAACGTCCTTTGAATGAGCATCTCCACCACACGCACATGTGCTGCAGGTTTGTGCAGAGGAGAATCTCGTCCGGCCAAGTCGCGAGCTGCCGGTTGATGATCGTGATGGCGCGTAGGTCTCCTGAAGAGGCAAGTGCTCGCAAGGGCTCCACTGCACTGGGCGGGTTGATCCAGTCTTCGTACGTCTTAGGGATCCGATCCGCATAAATGAACGTAATACATGGACATAGAGAGCTGCTCGACCATCGGTACGCATACGCCACGCACTCCGTGTATACTTTGCAACGGCTCTGGGACATGGTGACTGCCTGGAAAGTGGCTCCAAGCAATGCGACGCTGAAGGCAATTAGGAGCGTAACTTGCACGCCATATTTCTTCACGAATACTCCGATGGCTATCCGACTGCCAGAGCTAGGCTGCTGCTTCCGATGCCGAGGAAACGATTTGGTGACCATGCTGAACTGGTAGCAGATCGACAGGTTCAAACCCACGCGCAGTACGGTCCAACGGCGTTCGAATGCGAAGCGAATCGAACACGAGTCGAAAGACCGCGATCTGCGCTGGATCAGTCACCATGCGAGCGTTGCGCTCGAAAGAGCCCTCTGGATAGACTTCCATATTGAGAAGAATGACTTCGCGCTCCAGTTTAAAGTAACGATGGCAGTAAACGAGTACCAGAATGGGGAACACGATAGCCACCAAGAGATCAAACCTACGGGAGCAAGACATAGTTCAGAACAAGCTCACGAAACGAGCGCATTCGACACGTACACAAAGTCCATGAGGGCGACAGTAAACACCAAGGGCGTGCCTCTCAAGACGACAATGCTCACGGCGTAAGCGCTTGCATTGGCTGCGATAATGGACGCGAACGCGTAGGCCAAAATGACAGGATACTCTCGCTCGAGATATTGGTACAACGTCAAGCACTGGAGAGCGATATCGAAGAGTTTAAGCCAAGAATGCTACGAGCAAAAGGGTCTTTTGTGAGCCAAATCAGTCACAGATCCCATTAGAAAACTATACCTAGGAACGACGTATGAGCGAGAAGAAGCGAGCCATTGGGCTCAAGAGATTGTGCAGCGTTGGGCTTGATACTGAAATACTGCTCAACCTGTCTTTTGTCACTAGTATGAAGATCTCGAGCTGCCCTTGAAAGCTGGTTGCGAAGGAGCTCATACCAGTAAGCTGCCATCGCATACGAAGAGCCACGTAGGTATAGCCGAGGAGAACGATGCTGAGGCCGAGCACACCGAAGATCATCACAGCCGTGGGGGGGTCTATGATGAGCCAGAAGGTTCCGTCGTCGAATTCGTGCGTATTCTATTCATGAGGTAATTGGCAGTGGCATTTAAATACGATGAGCAACACGTTCCAGTAAACGCACGCGAGTGCTGTGAGCACGAAAAAGAACCCCGCAGCTCCGTAGGCCTTGATGAAGGCCGCCCTATCGAAAGGAGTTGCTCGTAAATCGCTTGTGCTTTGCGCTTTGGTCGGCGCGACTGCATGGCGTCCCATCGAGAGGGCGATGCCGATCTTTGGTCATTGACGGTGTTCGAACTGTAGATTGGCCAAAAATAAGTCTCTATTCCTGGATGCTTGAAGTCATCGTCACTGCGCAGGTATAAATGCTTGACTGAGGCAACTTTTGAAGTGCTGGTCAAGCGAACCAACATTCTTGCTGCAAGTTGCCTTTTACTTGGCTTCTCATCTGGATTACTGTCTACGCAATAACTATGTGGCCCAGCGGTTTTTCTAACTTGTATCCGACACAAATGTTATCCACCGGGTCGGGTGATCTTGGCAACATCGTGATCGTGCGAGACAACTTAAATCTACGGCCTCGTGGCTCAACTGGACCCACCATTATGAGAACCACGTGGTACCGTGTCCTTGTCTGCAGCTTCATAGCTGTTTGCAAGAAATAAAGGGTGGCACTCTCTTGTGCGAAGGGATGAGATAATAGATATCGATCGCCACACAAGGAAGATTACAAACGCAATGATCTTCCCTTTCAAACCTGATATTTAATAGCAACGACCGAGTCTCTAATGAGCTCCGTGCTTGAGACGAAGCCTCGCAGAAGCAAGGGCGAGGGCCGGCGGCTGTCGAATCGCGAGCGTGGACTGGTCTATCGGGACCGTCAGCGAGTGCACGAGGCCTCTCTGGTGCAGGAGATCGCGAGACTGCGAGGGGAGCTGGACGCGCTCGTTCGCACGCGCTCTCTGCTGCTGCAGACGTCTGTGGTCTCTCGGAATTCCACGCACGGGTCGCTGGCGCAGTTCATGAGCAACCACTACCGCGTTCTGAGGTACGGCTTCCCGGATCTGTTCAAGACGCGATCGTTCTACACGCGTCAGTCGGAGCAGGCGATCTACATAAGCCAGGCTCTGGACCCGGACATCGTGGTCGGATCCGGCACCGGCGCGACGGCGTACATGGGCCAGTGGCAGCAGTTCCAGCGTTCATTTGGTAATATTAAGAATGAGCCTCGCAGGATTAATGTCTTGGGCCCCGAACACGATCCGACTGTGGTCGTGTACTCGGAGTTGTCAGCCCGCATCACAGAAGACACGTTCCGTCATTTCTTTGCCTACTTGGGCTACAAGGCGGACCTCATGCACAAGCTCGTGGGTCGGGAGATCGTGCTGCCGGTCACCACGAGGTTCTACTTCACGCAGGACGGACGCATCCGCAAGTTGGAGCCCCAGATGGACTTCGTCTCCGCCTTCTTCAATGCCGGCGCGAGTGTGGCTGACCTGGCGCGGCTTTTCCAGAACTCCGTGCTCACGCTGAGCTACGGCAACGTCATGGAGCCTCCGAGCGAGCCTGTTGCGGCCGAACTAGCTTCGACTGTGGTCGTGGCTCCAGCTAATGAGCTAATTGTCCCCACGCGCCAGCAATACTCAGTCAGAAGCTCCGGGAGCGTGAACAGTAAACTCCCGCATAAGCGCCAGCGGGAATTCGAGCAGACGCTCTTGGATCGGATCAACGCCCTCAAGCAGCAAATCAGATTTCTGGAGCGGAAGCGAGCGCTCTTGGGAGAGCAGACGCTGACCACGCGAGGCTCGGGCGCAGGGTCGCTCATGAAGCTTGTGCAGTATTACTTCACGTTGGTCAAGTTCGGTCTCACGTCCAATAAAGACAGCGATGCGCTCCAGCGTCAGACGAGTCGGGAGTGGGGGATCCAGACAGCGAGAAGCCAGCAGTTCGAAGCCTTCTTGCGCCAAACGCTGGCTCCGAATGCGACAACGGGTGGCTTGGTTGGAGTAGATCAGGTGCTGGCTGCGTGGAGAGCACTGACGTCGGCACTTGTGAACTTCCGTATCGAGATGCTGTCGCTGTCCATCTTTGGGCCAGAGCAAGACCCGATCGTGTGCGCACGGGCGCAGTATAACGCCATCGTGTCCGAAGACACCTTCCGCGTGATGTTTCCCTGTGTGGCGCTGGAGAATCCACTCGTGGCCAAGTTCGTAGGCGCAGCCGTGACGATTCCCATGACAGCCAACTTCCAGTTCTCATCCGATGGCCGATTCCTGCGCACGTCCGTGGACTTGGGTCTCGTGGAAGCCTTCCTGAAGGCCGGAGCCACCATTGCAGACGTGGCGCAGATGATGGAGCACACTGTGATCACGTCCGAGTCTACATTTGATCCTTCAGTTCTTGACTTCTGAGATTATGACGCTAAGATGCTTGGGCAGACGAGACACCCACTCTCACTTGGCGGCCATTGTTGCGCCTTTGAATCTTGCTCGGTCGTTGCTTTACTCGGAAGCTAATCTTCGTTGAAGAATGGAGCTCTCGTCGCAGCATATCCACCGAAAATAGACCTCAAATACAATGAAAGCTTGCACGTCACGCTTGATTGAATATCCGACGGTACATGTTGCGTACTGGGGTTCATAAAGCCACAGCTTTCGATGCTCATTCGGCAACAGCGACGCTCGAGAGCCGATCACGCCCCTTCTGTCATGGAGACAAAAAAACAGCGACACGACTGTTGGCGCTTACTCCATCGTTTCTTCATCCACGCCACAGTCCAAAAGCGCTGGTGCACTATCGGTGTCTCGATCGTCTGTCTGGAGTTTACGTTGACTGTTTCGCGTAGATCGATGCAATGACGCACAGACGAAGACGGTGATGATCACTATTCCTCACGCGACTGGCCTTGGACCGCAAATGCCATGTCTGTGCTTCTAGCGGAGCTCTCGACCGCTTCTTGTTGGAGAACCAGTCGCCAACTTGACTATCAAGACATCACGTGGGCCCATAGTTCGTCCAAGAAAAGAGGGGAATTACCATGTGCTGGCTCTGCCTTTCTTTGTAGAACTTGATTTATTACCATTTATCAGAGGAAATATCGTAAATACTAATGGGTGTCGCTCCCACCTTCAAAATACGAACGAGATGCTGACGTGGTGCCGGCCTATGAATGGTCCACGTTCGAAGCAACACAATGATAGTGACGGCCACCACATGCGCTTGGAAACCTACGTTAGGTTATGGATGTGATAGAAACGGAGCTGTGCTCTATAGTTTCAATGACGTGGCTCCCACATGTTCAACACGAGCAGTCAGACTGACTGGCAACGATTGCTGATTCGCTGTCTCCTTGACGGACATATCAACCAACATTCTCGTCGGGGCGAGCCCCACAAATCCGCTGGCAATTTACATGATTGAAGCAGCACTGAATGCGAGCTTTGGAATACCCGCCAAGCCCCAGGCCAATCTCTCTTACGTCAGTCGATTGAAGAACTCGGCCCATATTCGGCTATTTTCGTCAATAAATTCCTGAGTCTCTTATTGATAGCTTCCTTTCAGATCATATCCAATTGTGCTGATCGGAGCTTCGCATTGGAATTTCGAGATGCGCGCTTGAACCAGTTTCGCCAGTTCTGGTCTTGAGCCGGCCTCTCAAATATGAAAACTTTTTCGACGTCGACTAAGCTTTCCATCCGTCAGCATTCGCAAAGTCGCCATCCCATCAGTTTGATGCAGATCAATTTCGCAGTGTGCAGATAAGATTCCTGGGTTTGAATTGGAATCTTTGCTGTGGGTTTTTCCAGCTTGGACTTGCTTCAGCCAACGCGCAATACACCAAGAGTGAGCAGATTTTTCGGCTGAACGACGGCAATAGCTTGAGCGCCAACTTGGTACCATAATGCGAGAGTAACACTTGGGTCGCCAAACAATGACAAGATGGACGTGTATATGCCGACACTTCCCATTGCCGGATATTTGTGGACTTCAGCTGGAAGTACCGAACGCTTGTGACAAATCATCGATGACTTGACGAATATTTTCCACATCAGCACTGACGATATCTGCGCGACCGAGAGAAGCACCAATTTTCTTGCAGCGTTGACGAAACAGAACGATCAGACGCACTCGAATTCAAACACCAAGACCCAATTTGGATGAAGTGAGCTCAACTTGGGTCGGCTTCCTTGGTCTATTCAGCTTCATCGCAAAGTTTTCGCCAGTGAAGTTTGCGCGTGAGACTGATTCATCCCAATGCTTTCCATGGCAAATCTACGAGCGTACACGCTCTCGCTGAATTGTCGACTGTAGCGCTCATACGATACGTCTTTGCCACGACTCGGTCGCTATGCGAACAAATGTATTGATGCATGTTCGCCCTGCGAATACCTTCAACAAAGCTTACTCCATGCCGATACAATTTACCGAATTAGCTCGAGATCTTTGTTTGATTTTCTGTTCAGACCTGATCGTGATCGGAGTTATGCTGGTTGCAGAATCGATATCGGCTAGTAGTTCCTCGGTATCAACGCGGATTCTGGGCTTGCGAGGCCTTGCGTCTTGAGAAGGCGATTTGATGACACGTAGGCACTGCGGATTTTCTCTAACTCAGTGCGACGCCCAAGCGACTCCATTTACGCACTCGATGCAGGCAATGGACACAAAAGCTCGTACTGAGTGCCGAGATATTTCACACGTCGTATCATCACGAAGGATTGCGCTGATAGCTTTGACACGCTTGAGTGTGGCTTGATCTTTGGACGTTTAGGCAGACGATAGCAGTAGATCTTGGCGTACATGCTTGTTGAGCCTTCGAATCGGACGCAGCGTTGCCGTAACGGCGCAAGTACCGGCCGGTGCTTCTTCGCCGACGTCACACACTGGCCAGCCTAGTGCGGAAGCTCGTTCTGGCTTCGCGTGTGATGCCTGCCGCCCGCGCTCATAACCAGCGTGGTAGCGGCGAGATGATCATCACTGCTCGCGGTCGTCTCTCTCGATCAGTACCGCTGATTACGAGAGCGAAGTTGAATGGGTAATCCAAGCGAAGATAAGGTAAGTTTTAAGCAAGGTCTGATATAACTCTAAAATGTCATCAACACGAACCTTGTCGTGTCGTTCGTGCACGCAAATCACCTGATATTATTTGGCCTTTTTAAGAAATACAGTAGCCCAATATATAAAAATTTCTAGCAGCCGAAGTAAACTTTTCGTATTTGGATTGGGTAGGAGAGTAATTTAAATCTCGGATCTAATTATTCGTTGGGTTGGCAGTCTTACAAACCAACGGAGGATAGGGAGAGCGCCTGACCATGGGTTCTCGCCATACAAACCAAGCGCAGATGACCACATGCGTCTTCGAAGGCCATGCGGTGTGGTAGGCTTCTCCCCACAATGGATCGGGCAAGGACTGGCTTGCTGTCTCTTGCAGTAGAGCTTTAAAGTCGAAGACGTGAGCCTCTTACCACTAGTCGCCACCAGTGCCGATGATCATCAAGGCTGCGAACAACCAAGAGCTCACGCCCCAGTGATCGATTGGTCTTACACACGGACCCACGCAGATCATCCCCATGCTTCGTCTGCTCAGTACAGTGGAAGAGCCCACATGCCAGCGAATGAAGAGGACGATCAAGAGGGGATGCGTTGGAATAGTAAATGCGCATTTTGGCAAACCGCACGTGGCTGTCTCCTCTGTTTGCAGTGGAACAGCGCGACCACCGGACCAGGCTGAACTATGAAGATTCGAAAGGAGAGGATTCTCGCATCGTATTGGATGCGTTGAGCTTCGTTTGCGGCTGTCTATGGTGAATTATTGGACGATCATGCGGTCGATTTACTAGCGAGGACCCTCCATGGCATATTCCTCAAGCGAGGTCAGGATTTGGCAGATCAAGCGAACGTTGGATTCCCGTCGATAAGTAAAGGTGAGATCCTTGGCAAGACAATTTGGAATGATGACGCCAAGGCTTCAGCAGTACCATAATTATTTAGCTGGCAGTTTATTGGTGCATTTCGTGGATTTCTGACCAAGACGCGCTTGATATGAATGCAAATTCGATTGCAGTGTGCTCCTCCAACCACATTCATTCGGCATATTCGGAATGCTGCAGTCGAGTGAAGGACCGCTCACGCCTTCGATTGATATGATTTCTTTAAAACATTCCGCATGGATGCATCGACCGCATTAATGGGTCGATCTCCACCAGCAATACGACAATCAAAGTCTCCGAAGACTGCGAAAAGCGGAAATATTGATCGGCGCCAAGAACCCGCAATTGTTTTTTGCAAACGTTGCTCGGGTTTCCATTAAACCGCGTGTATGTCTTCACCAATGCCTGAATATAATCAGCAGATCAAGTGGAGGACTGGCTTTGCTTTATGTGAAATGTGCGTGCTGTTTCATAGTGCTTCGACAAACCCTTCGAACGAGTTGCGATCGCCTCCGAATAAAGCCAAGCACGATGCTCAGGCTGAGCCCATCGAAGAACAAGACGGAACGATTACGAGTCAGAGTTATCCGCTGTCCAGCTCGTGATCGTCTGCAGTGGTTATTGGCTCAACGCTCCAGCTAATTTTTCGCAAAAAAGGCAAACTTTAGTGTCTGGAGTGCTCATCAAGATAATCTGCGACTTCTCGGTCGAGGGGACATCCGATTGTCATAATCGGTCGTCTGTACCCTAGAATGAGGTATTGTGCATCACCGCTGGCTTTGACGACTTCGGCTAGACGGCTGTGGACTCCATCGAACAATGCGCTCTGAATTGCGACAGTCTCATGCCAGCCTCTTAGGCCAACGACAAGGTCTACCTGTCCCGGACCCCTCTGCTTCTGCGTGCCGGATCACCCAAAGGCGCCTTGCTAGGTACGAGTGCGCTCTTTGCGTTGTTCCTACAGCAGTCGGGCCACGCCAGCCACGCCTCCATTGTCTGCCACATTTTCTTCTCCGGTGTACGCTCTGGGCTGACGGAGGCAGAGCGGCAGGGAGAATTATGCTGTCTCTTTCGCTAATACTCCGTAGAACCAATCACTTTGACAAATACACAACATGTGTATAAAGACGCCAATCGGATGGAGAATGAATGATCAAGTCAATGCTGTTGAAGCGCTTCCTTTATGCAGATGCTGGAATTAATTACTGTACTGTGACACCGAATGTACGTAAGTAGCCGTGGCGAACTGTATCAGCGATCGCAGAGTGATATCCTCTGCGGTCTCCTGCCTGCGCCTGGAATCCGCTTGACGGATGTGCCTGCTTCTGTGAATTTTGCTCATGTCGCTTCTGCTTCTGTCCCACTGATTTGCATGAGAATCCAGCCAACTCCTGTGGCTGATGTCACTTCTGAAGCCATCGGCCGTTGGACAGACAGATCGAGTCGTGGGGCTGAGGTGTAATCGGTCCAGATTACGGTTTTTTGTTCCAGGTGATACCAGTTTACCGGTACACGTATTTTGGGTACATGGAGAGGTACGGCCTTGGAACAATCCCATTGCGGGCGCCAGAGGCAACAGACCGATCCTCTGAGCTCCACGCTCCATCTCAACCAGACAAGCACCCCTTCCTGCTGCCATACGTTCTGGTGTTTACACCGTGGCTGGCGTGGGTCCAGAGCAAAAGTGGCGTCATCAGCCCCGTACCATCCGGAAAGAGCAATCTTGTAAACTCCTATACCCTTTCTATTCGAATTACGCGGTAAATTTTCATTTTTGCATATGTGTATAGAGAAAAGTGTGCAATCAGCCTCTATAATTACATAAAAATCATCTTCAATTGGATTTTTTTCGAAAAAACCATTGCGGTGTGGGACAGTTCTGTGGCCGGTGGCAGCAGCCGCAACCGTCCGCCCAAACGCCGTTTTTACTCATTCCCCAATTCCCATCCAAGAGCCATAAGCCCAAAATGTACCGTCAGCAGGAGTCGCTCCATGGCGGTGCGCCTGTGGACCAGGACCATGACGCGTACGAGCCCAAGCAGGTCAAGCGCGAGTGCAACGACCTGTTCTTCCTGTTGCCCTTCCTGGCCGTCGTGGTCGTGATCGTGTTCTTCGCGGCCAGCTACGGCCAGGACTTCATCGACGCCACCACGGTCGAGAACGCCTCGGGCTCGTCGGGCGTCAAGCTCGTGCTCAAGTACGTCATGACCAGCGGCTTCGCGGCCATGGCCATGTCCATCGTCTGGATCGCGCTCATGATCGTCATGGGTCGCGTGCTCATCTGGACGGCGCTGATCGTGATCATCCTGCTCAACATCGTGGCGGCCTACGTCTTCACCAAGCGCGCCTACGACGCCGGCGTGAGCTTCTACTACTGGCCGGCCATCGTCTTCGGGCTCTCAGCGCTGCTCGTGATGCTCTACGCGTGCTGCATCCGCAAGCGCGTCAAGTTCGCGGCCGCGCATCTGCACGTGGCCGGCAACGCCATCTTTCGCCTGCCCATGACGCTGGTCGTGGCGCTGGTCATGGTGCTGGCGCAGATCGGCTGGGGCGTGGCCTGGGCGCTCGGCGCGCTCGGCCTGCTCTTCCACCAGGACTACATCACGCTGGCCTCGGGCTCGTGCACAACCACGGACTGCGACCTGGACTTCAACACGGGCGCCGTGATCGGCTCGCTCTGCGGCCTGCTGCTCATGTACTTCTGGGGCATGTTCGTGCTGCGGAACATCATCGCCGTGACCACGGCCGGCACGGTCGCGGCCTGGAAGAACGCGTCCAGCTCGCCGTTCATCACCATGGGCGCGTGGCTGCGCGCCGTGACACTCAACCTGGGCAGCATCTGCTTCGGCTCGCTCATGGTGGCCATCCTCGAGACCATCGTGCAGATCCTCAACATGCTCTCGTGGCTGGCCAGCCAGAGCGGCAACTGCTGCGCCGCGTGCCTGCTGGGCTGCCTGTCGTGCATCGTGGGCTGCATCGAGAGCTGGATCGAGTTCTTCAACCGCTTCGCGTTCTCGTACGTGGGCATCTACGGCTACAGCTTCGTCACGGCCAGCAAGCACGTGTTCAAGCTCTTCCGCCAGAAGGGCTGGAGCGCCATCGTGAACGACGACCTCACGGGCAACGTCTTCTTCCTCGGCAACGTCATCGTGGGCGCCATCAGCGCCTATATCGCTGTGCAGATGGTGAGCGACAGCGACAAGGCCAAGCTGGCCATGTTCAAGCACCCGGACGTCGTGATCGTGTTCTTCGCCTTCGTGCTGGGCTACGCCATCAACAACCTCTTCATGTCGGTCATCGCCAGCGCCGTGACCACGATCTTCGTGCTCTGGGCAGAGGACCCGCGCGGCTGGGAGATGACGCGACCGGAGGCCTACCAGCGTCTGCACAAGGCCTGGCTCGCCATCTACCCGGAGGAGTACAACAACGGCGACGGCAAGCAGCAGCCCCAAGACCACCAGGTCGTCTAGTTTCCCAATATTTAACACGATAATACCCATTCGCCATTTGCTTCTTGATCCCGTCCTGTGCAGCAGAATCATGATAATAGAGCAGAAGACTGGTAGGAGATCACACTTGGCTGGCAGGCGTTTGATCAGCATTTATTCCACTACCAAGCTCCCGAATATGCTTGCTTTCAGAAACTAGATGGGAGGAAGAAGAGATAGGAGCATGCAATGCTGGATAGAATCCAGAAGAAAGAGTCTTCTGGCGGGATCTACTCGCCGATAACGTCGCCTCCCTCAAAACCTTGAGCTACTGTCGACTCTTATCGCAGAAGATATTCAGTTGGCATGAATGCCACCACCCGCCACCAAATTCGCTGGCGGGAAGAATGTACACCGCACCAGTATGCAGCTGTACGATCCCTGATCGTAAACGAAGTGACGAGCGCTGCTGCTGGCCGTAAAGGGCGTCATCTTTGTCATCTTCTCAAACTTTGACACTGAGGCAGGCATTCCGTCGGATTTTAGATCTATCAAAACAAAAGATCTGGACTTCTTGGCAGCATTTCCTTCATCACCATTCCGTTGAACCATTCGCTTTCATCACATTCGCTGGCATGCCTCCAGAATGTCGGCGTCAGAGAGCGAAATAGTCGTCTGGAAGTTGTCCTGTTAGCTTATTCAGCCAATTTCCCAGAAAAAAGGAATTATCCAAGCGAAATAAATGCTTCCAGAGTCTCCCACTGTAGCCCACGCTCTCTGCGCGAACATCCAAAATTGCAACTTTATCTTCATTTGCTCAAGCACCTTATTAAGAAGTACTGCTATTTTGTAGGACAATGATATACATCTGCAGATCATGACCCATAAATTTATGTTAGCCCTGTAATGGGTCCGACGACAGTATTTGTCCATGATGGCCATTTTCTTCACAAAGTAAGCATGTTGATGTCGCTGCTATGGTTGTTTGGGAATTTTGCTGACCAATTTCACTATCATTAGATGATGATTGCGGGCCCAAAATCCATCGAATGATCTGCACATCCAGATTCGAGTGGCAGGCTGAAACCAGTTTTCATGACGCGCGTGATACGTCCGGACACACATGTTCAAACACATAGGATTCGTTTGCTTCCCTCTCTAGAAGCATCACCGTTCCGTTTGCATACATAAACGTCAATCTTGAAATATGGAAACGGATATTGAGTGAATATTCCCGAAAGGATTAACGATAGAACGACAACTCTAGATGACAGAGAATTCTTGAAAACACCAAAAGCATGAGCGTAGTCAGCGGTGGGCTTTAACGGTTGCGCTCTTGACTTTATTTTGTATCGAAATCGACACATGCGATTCATCAAACCTCACCACGCTTGGATTAGAAATTGTACAGTGAATGAAATACCGATACTTGAACGGTGAATTTTAATTTCCCATGAATGAAATACCGATAGTTGAACGATGAATTTTAATTTCCCAGCACCACTCGTCATGCACCATTGACTTCACGAGATCGGAAACCTTAAATCTTGAGCAATCATTTGAATACATTTGAGACTGTTAATTGCGTGTGTCAAACATAAATACACCATTTGACCTGATAATCAAGATGACAGAATCGTTTGAGAAGTAATTCCAGGATATAGACGATAATCGACCGCGTTGTAAGCATTTCAAATGGGTACCATTTTAAATAGTTAAAATTCTTAGCAATCGTTTGCAGCCGAAGCTGCACAGCGCTTTTAAGTCCATGCATTTAGTGCTGCTTCATTTTGCAGCAAAAAATTCGATGGCAGAACAAAATCTTGGGGAAAGAATGTGGCAAATACGCGGTGTTGGTCCTTGTAATACTTGAGCGAAGGAAATCTCGCCTTGGTATATCGCAGAGCTACTTTGACGACTCCACAACTAAGTCCGATCGTCAGGGCAAACGTGTTCGCGTGATCTTCTGGAAAACGTCAGAATCCAACCACGAATATAGATATCCATGGAGACAATGGGAACAGTGCTGTCCAAAAGAACAGCATTCAAACAAATACAAGATCCCCAGTGGAAATTACATGAGCATCCAAAAGCCTATGAACACATTCAGAAGAATCACATACAGCAGAAACGCATTCAGGATACGCAGAGCATGCATATGGCGAGGAGCGAACCTTTTGATGTGTCTTTCAAGCACATACCTCCTCTTTTAAGCCAAAGACCGAATAGTTTGATGGCAGAGTGAGATGGCCACAATTATCCAAAGAATTCGACTGTCACCGATTCACTCAAAGGGTACGATGCCCACTGAATCAAATGCACCGGGATGAAGGGTATCTTGCACGAGTAAATGCCGAATAATAGTTGACCGAGACAACAACATAAACATGCACACACGAGGGTGGCCACCACAACCTTGAGGATTACAGCTATTGACTGTCAGCTCATGATGTAAAGGATTTCCGATACCCTTGTTGGCAATTATACCCTGAACTTCATCCCATTACAAGGCTTCTTCATGACGAATGTTCAAAAGGATCCATACAACCATGCGTCGCAGTGAACATTGGCACCAGAGGGCGAGGCGGATCAGCTGAAATTTGCTATTAGCTTTAGAAAGCAATAGTTCAGGAAGCGACAATCCAAGTTGACTTGATCAGGACTCAACACCAACACATTCAAAAGCCAAATCGTTTCAAAGCTGGATTCTATGATTTTCACACTTGGAGGCAGAACGCCTGTATCAGCTCATGCTCGCAGTGCGAACACCTCGGACATCAGACGAAATGCGATATCGTCGGGTTTCGTCTTCTGCCAAATCAAAGCCATAAGCCAGGGATACCGCCGCTTCCAAGACAAGAGACACTCTCCATCCAACACAAATCGAGCGCTTACACAATGGCGATGCCATTGTCTTGTGTGCGATCACCATCTTTTACGGCCTTCAAGCATACATCCTTCACTTCTGTCGGTAGATCGATATCGCGAAAAAGCGTTATGCACTTGCTGTTATATAATAATCGCTGTCGTCTCGAAATTCGATTGCCGTCCTGGAGAATTTGCAGCTTATCTCATTTAAGTGTCCGTTATGAGCACATCATTCACCCGCAATAGACGCAGTCGCTGTCGAGAACGCCCACGACGCAGACACATCGATCATGGCAGCGTCATCGCTTATCTCTGGCTGGATACATTGATTGATAGTCAGTCAAGACAGGCGACGCTCGTTGCTTGGACGTCTGCGCTGACGAATTGAGTGTCGTGTTCGCGCTTATGGCCTTGAGATATAGAACCTGTATCCTCACCACTGCGGGCAGGATCGATCGACCTTTCTGCTGTTTGTGGCACAGCTCCCATCTTCAAGACGTGGACCTCTCCCTCGCGCATTTAAAAATGCGCGAGGTGATTGTGATCTGCTTTGCCAACAAAATTAACTTAATACAGAACTGGCTTCCTACATTTGATAAAGGCGCATGGAATCGAAGGCTGTCTGACGCATATTAGTTGAAGCTTACCCAGCAAATGCATGAGAAGACGAAAGCCTCGCCATTCTGCTGCTGCAGAATACAACACCATAGAATGCAGCTGCCATATTATGACGACCCATCTTCCGTCTTCTCACCCAATCAACGATTGTTTGCCAAGTCACCCAGCAGGCACCTCGATTCGTGAAGAGCAGCATGCGTGGCATCAATAGCACAAGACCGTCCTCGCTGCATGCCCCAATGTCGGCACTCTGAAGCATCTGCACGACCAGTACGTTATCATCGCTGGCGTGGTGAACTGTATCAGCGATCGCAGAGTGATATACTGTATTCCAGCGTTCTCAAGAGACCCCAGGCAGGAGACTGCCTGCGCCTGAAATTCGCTTGACGGATGTGCGCTGTGCCAACCGCTAAAGCGGTTGCAAGAGCTCAAGTCAGCGATATTGCCTACCTACGTGCTCCAGCATTCGATCTTAAAACGCCCGTATATCCTTGAAGAAGATTGATCATCTGGAAGTCAAGACGCTATCAACATGCTCTGGTTGATGATTTGGGATCACGACAAGATGGCTGAACGAAGGACATTTCACATTCGCAAGAGCCCTCAAGTGTGGCCACGAATCGATGCAACTGGATGATGTGCACGATGAGATCACAATCTACGAGCCTTGAACAATGGCGCCGAATGATTGATCTGTCCTCAACATGGAAGCACCAAGATCGCGTTTAATTGCATGCGCGAATCTTCTTTTGGTTCATCGTGCTTTTGCAAAATGTTTTTCCAGGCAATTTCTGTGGCGAATGTTGTTAGGCGACTCAGTGCATCGTATCTACTAGCCATCCGAAGCAGATCCATTGGTTCGCGTCCCTTGTTAGAGCGATGTCCAAATAAAAAATGAACTATTTATTTGCCACCTACATATCGGGTTTACGAAGATAATGAAGCGCGAATAAGTAGCTCGATGTCCAAACGTCACCTCATTATTTCGCACCTCAAAACGCATATGCAGGATTTCCGTATCGTATATCACAGGTATATGTGAGTTGCATTGTGGCCGGCGGCCCCAGCTGCGGCCGGAGCTCATGACACCCTGCAGCGCATTCTGTTGCCAGTCTGCGAATGTTTGAGCACATGTAAAGCACACTAACAAGGAGCAATGTGGTATTATCAAGCGAGGCGAGAATGCCACGCGCTCGCGAGCTCGAAGCCTCGCGCATGTCATCAGCCTATGGTGCCTCGTGCTGCAGCAACAACGCCCCATCAGCACAAGCGCCTCTTGCGCGCTGTCGTGTGTGAATTGCTACGGGCCAGCACGGCATAGCCATACGATGCCACCGAACCAGAGAACATTGTGCTGCTTGCAGCTGCAGGCCGCGCGCGGGGCCGGTATGGTCCAAAATGGCCACGCCCGAGCTGCCTGTTGCGCGTGAGAGGCCTCCTGCGCTTGAGCCACCTGTAGATCTGAGGCAGGCGTCATTGCGCGTGGCTCCTGTGGCACGAGAGGAGATATAGGTGGCCACTGCTCGCGAGAAGCTACTGCAATCGCGCTTTCCGCAGTGTGTATCTTCATGGGTAGCGGTGGTGGGCATTTCATGGCAGGAGAAGTTGCAGGTCCGGCGCGTCCCCAAGTTCCCTTTTTTCAAGCTCCCGCTCTCTGCTCCTGCTCTCTCCCGCTGCTCGCGCCATATAAGTAGGAGGTGCACCAGAAAAATAGCTCTGGTTGCTATTTCTTTTGAGCTCTTGATAAACGGGCAAAACGCCACCTATTTATGTGAGTTTGTAAACTCCCTCGATAAATAGGTGGCAAATAAGTAGCTGTTTTTTTATTTGGACATCGCTCTTATTAAACTTTCCCTATTGGTGCGACTGCTCAGGAAATTGCTCCAGGACATTCATGTTGGACGGGCGTGATCTGGACACATTCTTTCATTACCGAAATGTCCGACTTGAGAATCCGTCAAAATTGCTGTATCAATGGAATCGACAGGGCGCATTCTCGTTTGGTCGATTCGAATGCAAATCAACCCATGGAATATCTCGACACCGAAACGACTTCAACGCTACTCTGTTATGGGATTGAACATCCGATCGAAACATCCAGCAGCAAGTGCCCGAGGAGGTGTTCTGTCGTTGAAGGAACTGCGATCAACAGCATCGATGAGGGGCTCATGCCACCCCAGCACTTCAACAGAGCGCGTACATACTGGACAGTTTTGCACCAGGGAATACACGAATGGAACCTCCACTCGGGTCACTAGCAATTCAACTCGATACACGCGAGTGATTGGGCAAATAGAGCCTTGAGTGGCAGTTGACCACGCAGTCGAGGCGGAGAGACCGCGACGTTTTGCCGAACATAGCACAAAAAGCTCTAACCGAAAATAGCGAATTCAAAAGCTCTAGCGTTCAGCAAGGCGATGATTGCCTGCCTTCGCATGCTGATTGGACGGGTAATAAGCGAAAATGCAATTGCTGGGCAATCTGCAATCATCCCGAGCCCAAATATGTCAAGCGTGGTGGCTGTCCAAAAGTGCCAACCCAATCTGCTTCTAGACTTGCTGGAGGCGTAGTTACAGTCTGGACTGCTTCCCTCACGCGAGCTCGATCGGAAGAGTGCTCAGCATGGAGCGAATTGGCCATTTCGGTTCCACGCCGTGCCTCACCATGCCCGATACAGTGTAGATCAGCGCAGCAGCGTGGGTCTGATGCACGTTGGACTTTGCGTATTAGTTTGCGCAGCTAATCGATTAGACCTTTTGGCAGAAGCGACGTGGTCGAGCTTGGCAGCCGCTTGTTCAGGTTGGTTCTGAGCCAACCCGCAGCAATACCGTGAACCAACTGCGGAAGCAATACAGAGTAGGGAGCAAGTGCTCAATACGAAGTAGTATAGTAGTTGATGTCATCTGTTACACATGGCAGAGGCGAGGCTCACTCTTGAACGCCTTTCTATTAGCCTT
Organism: Elongisporangium anandrum; assembly: GCA_023337935.1. NCBI lineage: Eukaryota > Oomycota > Peronosporomycetes > Pythiales > Pythiaceae > Elongisporangium > Elongisporangium anandrum. The sequence goes on from JAADXR010000264.1 coordinate 36,822, forward strand.
ATCCCCCTGCTCTCCATCACATGCGGCTCGCATATGATGGCGATAGAAACGGTGCAGCATGGGTGCTTATCAGTCCGTCACTTGCCAATAGAACGCGAACAGTGGTTCGCGCACTCAACGCGTGAAGAAACCTCTGATACGTAATAATCAAGTCTCGAGATGAAAGAAATATTGTCGTAACACAAGTGACCATCACCGAAGGCCGTGGCCAATCAAGACTAATACGCGATTCGAGGACGAAGTTCAAGACGATCTCTATGCGCAGTAGCTCAAACCATCGAGCCACCGACACAGCATTGATCATGCGAACGTCACCCACTTGCTCAGGGACGCGCAGGTCTCGTTTTGTGACGCCACGAGCTTGTACGCACGATCCAAGCGAGTCGCCGTGCGCGTGGATTTTACTTCGAGTTTAGATCTATTCAAACGCCACGTGGTTATGCAAGGCTGGTTGGATTATTTTCTGCTGAAGGAGCGAGGCAAGAGGTGACTTGAGACGGCAATTCGACCAAGCGTGCAGGCATTCCTCTTCTCTGGTACTATTCACGGCAGTATCGAGAACTCAAAAACCAAGAGCCGAAGGATGAATCGTGGACTCGGAAGTGATCACGGTGTTCTCCATCAGCTCCGAGACTTCTAGAAGGCTCGCGCCAGCAGTCATCAAGGCTTCCACCAGGCGCAATTCCACTGACGTTCGCAAGAAGCGCTCGTCCGATGTGAACTGGAAGTTGGCTACCAACGGGATCACGATCGAAGCACCCACAAGTTTGGCCACGATCGGATTATCCAGCGCTACTGAAGGAAACAAGACGCGGAAGGTGTCTAGCGAGATGGTGGCGTGATACTGGGCTTGGACGCAAACTACGGGGTCTTGCTCTGGTCCAGAGATCTCCAGCGACTTCACTTCGATTCGTAGATTGTCCAGCGCCGTGGTAAACGCTCTCCACGCAGCAAGCGTCTGATCGACACCAACTAGGTCGCCCGTCGATGCGTTTGGAGCGAACGTCTGTCGAAGGAAGGCTTCACATCTCTGGTTTCTCGCCGCCTCGTCCTCATGGTGCTGGGTCGCATTGGTATTACTTGAGTTTTGTGTGAGGCCAAATTTAAACAGCGTGAAATAGGTCTCCACCAACTTGACGAGTGATCCTGTGCTTGAATGTCGCGTGACCAGAGTCTGCTCATCCGATACGGATCGCGTCCGCTCCAGATGTGCGATATGGCGCTTGAGCGTGTCGATCCGATCCAAGAGCGCCTGCTCGTACTCGCGTTGACACTGACGGAACCGCTTGTTGCACAGTCTGCTGGAGTTCCTGTACGAAGTTTGAGTGGACTCGAGTGCGGCCAGATCACCGTCTTCTGCCACAATCACAGCCGGTGGTGGTAGCGGTGGTGTCGACGTTGCTCCATCTACAGCTGATGCTCGTGGGGGCTCAAGGAAGTTGCAGTACCCATCGGCGAGCACGGAATGCTCGAAGATCTTCGCCAGGTCGGCTGTACTCGCGCCGGCATTGAAGAAGGCTGCGACGCAGTCCATCTCGGGATCAACTTCGCGGATCTTTCCATCGTGTGTGAAGTAAAACCTTGTGGTGATCGGCAACACGATGTCTCGACCCACGAGCTTTAGCACGTCCGCATTGTGGTCCAAGAACGCAAAGAAGTGGCGGAACGTGTCTTGTGTAATACGGCCAGATAACTCTGAGTAAACGACCACTGTCGGATCGTGTTCAGGACCGAAGACCTCGATTCTACGCGCCTCGTTCGTAATATTAGCAAACGAAGCCTGGAGTTGTCGCCACTGATCTTTGAAGGCCTTGATTCCCGTGGCGGATCCAATCACGACGTCTGGAGCCAGGACTTGGTTAATATAGATGTCTTGCTCTGAGTGACGCGTGTAGAGTGATCGAGGCTTGAGCAGGTCAGGAAAGCCATGCCTTAGAACGCGATAGTAAGCGGTCATGAACTCCACCAGCGATCCATGCGTGGCGTGGCGAGAGACCACAGACATCTGCAGCAGTTGGGACCGCGTACGGGTGAGAACATCCAGCTCTCCTCGCAGTCGGGCCACGTCCTGCTCCAAAGAGGCCTCGTGCTGCCGCTGGCGGGCCCGATAGACCACTCCACGCTCGCGGTTAGACAGCCGTCGCCCCTCATCTGAGCTTGCGCGGTCGGGCAGAGTCTCCGCCTCAAGCTCAGCCTCCATTGGACTCAAGGCGCGATCAACGACTGACGAAACGGCTGCTTTAATAATGAGCTAACAATAATATTGAATATCAGGTTTGAAAGGGGAGGGAAGTAGAACAACTATCCGCAGCTGCCTGCAGACGCGAATCTGGACCACGTACGTATCGCGATGGCAAAAGCCTTCTCTATCTATCACTGCCGTTCGCCATCTCCTCTGTACACTGTATATTAGTACAATTTATGGTTAGCACGCAACGCAAAAAGCGCCAGCTGCACGGAGACCGGTCCTATCCATATACAGTATACAGTACAGTGCAATTCAAAGGGTGCCAAACTCGTATCGGTAACGGTGCCTAACCAAAACACACGTAGAAGCTCTGGATTCTGCAGGAATTTTGATGAGAACGTGCTGGTAGTTAGTTGTTCTATTGCTGTTAAACACACAACGACGGAAAAAGCCGGCGTCCATAAAACCACGGCACCAGACAGTGGAACAACGCCACCCTATAGTAAAGAAAATGACAATACTACCTCCGTCCGGGCCAAATGGCCTTTTAACTGTGTCCGGACCGAAGGGTCCCATTTTGATACACTCGAGGAAATGGCTATAGGGACACCTAGTTTTTGCTGATTTTTTAGCCAATAACAGCGCGATCGCCACGCTATTTAGACCACTCATAGAGCAGGAGAAGACAAAGCGATTGATGCAACTCATTTTGACATTGACCG
>JAADXR010000265.1:0-39677 GCA_023337935.1 Elongisporangium anandrum
ACGGGCACGGCCACCAACAAGTGGGACGTCGTCGCCAACCCTTCGGTCGTGTCTGGCTGGAAGTTCTCGGGCGTGACCGTCTCGGCCTCCAAGACTGGCTCGTGCAAGGGCCAGCCCAGCGGCGTCACCTGCGCTTAAGCAGTGGACTAGACATGTCGCTTGATCCTGTAGAACACAGAGTCAACTGTGTAACTAAATGCATTTGAACACAAACACTATCCAATTCTGGCTCAGTATCCTCTTGATCTGCATTGTTCACAGTGACCAACAGAGAAAGTGAGAGCCTGACTAGCAAAAATGGCTTTTCATTGGATCCCGTTCATATGCACACCGACTCCCACGGCACCACTCTGCAGAGACTGCCTCCTTACATGACGCTCAGAAGCTCGTAGGCCTCCGCCACAAGCTCTTGCTTCTCGCTTTCCGGCTCCACCGACTTGGCCACGATCGGGTAGGACGCGTCTGTGGCGATGCCGCACTGGTTCTTCTTGTTGCGGCTCATCATGATGTAGCCGTGCATGCCCCACGACTCGCTCCACGAGTTCTTCACGAGCCAAAAGTCCTTCTGCTTGTACACGCCGTAGCCCGCGACCGCCACGCCGTGGTCCAGCTCGTCCGGCGCGTTGGCGCACAGCGGCCAGCTGTACACGCCATGGCGGTAGAGCTGGAACGTGAAGCTGGACGCGTCAATGGCGACCGACTGCACGCCCTTGGTGGCCACCGCGGCCTTGAGCGCGTCCTCGTCGCCCTGCGTCACGTTGGCGTAGGCCACAAAGTGCGCGTCCACGGCCTTCGAGTCGTCGGCGTGGCACACACCGCGCGACTCGCCCGTGTACGGGTAGTCCTTCTCGAGGTCGACCTTGCCCTTGTGGTTCTGGATGATCTCCTCAAAGCCGTCGTGCATCTCGCCGCCGTGGTTGCACGTGTCGATGCCGCCCAGCACGCAGTCCACGAGCTCCTGCTCCGAGAACGACTCGAGCTTGCCCGTGGCGATGGCGTAGGCCCCTTCCATGGCCGCCACGGCCGAGAACGCCCAGCACGAGCCGCACTGCGCCTGGTTCTTCACGGGCGTCACGGCATCGTGCTCGCGCCAGTCCCAGGTCTCCGGCGTGTCCTGCATGTTCGCAGGCGCCGTGAAGGTCTCCACAGCGTTGGTGCCGGTCTTGGCGCTGCGCTTGTAGCCCAGCATCTGCTTATACTCGGCATCCGTCAGATCGGCCAGCGCTATAGGCATATGCATGTACACAGATCAGCTCCTCCTCTCTCCCCTCCGCTCCCCTTCATCAGGAGGACGTACCGTTGAGCCCCAATGCGAACGAGTACTCGCCAGCTTCGTACTTCTCGTTGTGCTGCTGGATGCGGTCGACATTCACGCGGAAGGCCTCGTACTTGTGCTGCACAGCCGAGTGGTCGTTGGCCCAGTAGCGGTACTCCTTCTGGTAGTCCAGCGCGTACTCCACGAACGACTCCCACATGCGCTGCTCGGCGGCGTCCACGCGGCCGCCATTGAGCTCGGTCGTGAGCGCCTGAGCGCACGGCAGCAAGGCCAGCAGTCCTCCCAGCGCCAGCACCTTCATCTTGCTTGTTCCTTCTTCTTCCTCTTCTCTTTGGATCTCTTCGCTCCTCTCCCCCCTCCTCTCCGCCCCTCCACCGAAAAAACCTCGAAATTCTCACAGGATGCGGAACCGCACGCGCCACGAGCCAATAGGATCGACTCCTGCTCCACACAAGACATGTCGAGCACTGCTGGTGATTGGTTCCGTCTCGTTTCCATCAGAGAGAAGCAGGTGCTCTTGATTGATGGCGTGCTCCTTCAATGGCGCGCGGAGGCCATGCCGCAGTCACCCACTTTCGAGAGGTCTAAAAAACCTCATGCAAGTTGAAGCACTCGCCGCACCTGAGAACCTGCGTTAAGTTCGCACCATCGACTAAGTTCGCTCGGTCTCATGCCAATCAACTCGAAACGGACCAGGATGGGAATGGGAGTGCCATGGCGCTATGAATAGGCTCGAAACGCGGCGGTTTGCCCACGGAAAGCTACTATTTAGGAGTGTGCGATCTCCTGTGAGTTGGCTGCACAGGCGGCGTGTCATTTGTGCTGCGTTTCATTCGCGAAACCATGAAACCAACGACTCCGCTGTGGAATGAGCGGTGGAGCGGCCCATGCGATGGTGCGCGCTTGGCGAACCAACACAGAAGGAAACCCATTTCGGAATCGTGCGCCGCTCCATCACATCGCGCCAGATCGAGATCGTTCAAGCGCACGGGAAGAGAGCAGAGTGACACAGCAGCCCCTCAGCTCAAATGGTCCGAGTGCGTGGGTTCCTACCCGCGGCAGCCTGGATCGCAATCGCCACTGGGGTCTTGGTCTCGGCAGAACACGTCTTCGCGTTCGAGGCGCTGGGCTCCGGCTCAGCGTATGAGCCAGGCACCGTCCAAGGCGCCAGCATCGACAGTTCCGACTCCTCCGACTCAGCTTCTTCAGCGTCTAAGAGCGTCAACGCAGTGACATTCCAGACTTTTGCAGCCAAATCAGAGTCACTAGATTCCTCGGACTCCTCTGATCCGGTGGCGTTTGATTCGCTCCAGGCCTCGGGGTCTTCGGAGGAACTCGCTCTCCACCAGTTCTCGTTCGATTCGCTCGCAGCTTCTGGCTCCAGTGATGGCTTCTCATTTGAAGAGCTCGCAGCTTCCGGCTCCGATGAAGGCTTTTCGTTCGAAGAGATGGCCGTCGGCTCGTTCGAGTCCTCCGGGTCGTCAGACACGTCAGTACTGATCACGCCCGAGCCAGTGGACGAGAAGTTCTTCTGCAAGCCGAGCTTCTTCTACAACGATTCGCGGCCTGGCTGCGATGAGTGCCTCTACGGCACGTGGTCCAATGGCCGCATGGTCAACTGCGAGTACCCCGTGCTGTGTGGTCTGGGCGCCATGCCCAAACTGCATGCCAGCAGCAGCGAAGACTGCGTGGATTGCGCCGCGGGCTTTTACAGTGACAATGACGGCCCCGACATGTGCAAACCCTGCACTTGTGCGCCAGGCACTGCCAGCAATGTCGTGTCTGCGAAGGATCCGACATCGACTTGTTCTCCGTGCTCCGCGGGCTACTTTTCCAATGGTCTGAGTGACCAGTGCCACAAGTGTGCGCCGGGCAAATACTCCGACGTCAGTGCCTCGCGCTGCCATACGCTCGAGTGCCCAGTGGGCACTACTCCCAAAGAAGACGCCATGAACGCAACGGATTGCAGCGCTTGCCCCGTGGGCACGTTCTCGGCCGGTACAGCTGCTACCTGTGAGCCTGTGGTCTGCGCTCCGGGCCGCTACGCACACGAATTCGCTGGTGCTGAGGACGATTGTTCCGTCTGTGAAGCCGGTACATTCTCACTCGGCGGTAGCGACTCGGTCTGCGAGCCTGTAAAATGCCCGCTGGGTACGTTCGCCAGCCCCGGTGCAACGAATGCGACTGACTGTCAAGTCTGCCCTATTGGATCGGTCTCCGAAGGTGGAAACTCCACATTATGCACACAGTGTGTGGCTGGCGAATACGCCATGTTCACCCACCACGAAGATCTTGGTGCCAGCGTGTGTGCACCGGTCAGCTGCGAGCCGGGCTACGCTGCACCACGTGGTGCCACCACTCCTCTTGATGAATGCGAACTGTGCGAATTTGGTGAATTCTCGACTGGCAACGACGACCAGTGCCAGCAGATGGAATGCCCGCCTTTTTCGGAACCGATGCATCCGGCCGTGAACGAATCTCATTGCGATATGTGCGAGGTCGGATGGTTCTCTGAGGGCGGCATTGCGACCTGCGAGGAAACCACCTGCCCCGTCGGCTACGAGCCCAACGCCATGGCCACCGACGCGCTCTCATCCTGCACCAAGTGTCCACATGGAACAACTTCGCAGGGAAACTCTTCTCGCTGCACATTCCCAGTATGCGACGCTGGCTTTGAGCCTGACGAGTCTGGCACGACCTGCTTGGAGTGCGCACAGGGAACCTTCAGCAACGGGCACGATGGCAAGTGCCAATCGACTCAGTGCCCTGCTGGTACGATGTCGTTTGCTGGCGCTTTGCACTCGAAAGACTGTGTTCGTTGCAATGCCACGTTCTTCTCGCCTGGTGGAAATGCTTCGTGCGTGCAGTGCGGCTTCGGAACGTACGCAAGTGACAAGGGCGATGTGTGCCTGCCTCTAACGTGCCCCCCTGGATCCGAACCTTCAGTCAACGCTACTTCTGCCACCGACTGCGCAACTTGCGTGCAGGGTTCGTTCAGCCCTGGCGGTGACCACATGTGCGTTCCGGTCAAGTGCCCTAAGGGCTTTTCGGCTCCAGCTGGAGCCTCCGATATCAAAGCGAACTGCATTAAGTGCCCTGCCGGTCAGTACTCGCACGGAAACCATTCATTATGTCACGATGCAGCGTGTGAGCCTGGATACGAAGCGCCGGCCGGAGCTCGTGGACCGCACAGCGATTGCAAGGCGTGTGAGTCTGGCACGTGGGGACTCGGCGGTGGTAATATTTGCAAGTCAACGGACTGTGATGCTGGATTTGCATCCTCAGCGATCGCTGCTGCCGATGCCAATGCTACTTGCACTCAGTGTCCCAGTGGCACCTACGGTCACGGAGGTCACATGCAATGCGAAAGCGTGGAGTGCGCTCGTGGTCAATTTGCACCCGCTGGAGCTACGGATCCACTTGGTTTCTGCCAGTCCTGCGAGGCCGGCTTCACCTCAAATGGCAACGACTCCACCTGTGCACCTTGCGATCATGGATACTTCTCTTTGTCGGGTGATCCGGAGTGCTCACCTGCGCAATGTGAACCGGGTTGGGAAGCCAACCCCAAAGCCAAGAACTCCACGGACTGCACGGGTTGCGAAATTGGTCTCTTCTCGGAAGGTGGATCTCATCTGTGCATGCCTGCAAACTGCTTGCCCGGCCAGTATGCACCGGAAGTGAGTGAGCTGTTCCCGTTGGGATCGTGTGTCGACTGCCCTGCTGGCACTTACTCGCCTGGAAACGTCGTCTGTCGTCCAGCCAACTGCCCCAAGGGCTACGGATCGGTCGTGGGCTCTTCGCACGAGACTTTGAACTGTACGATGTGCGGAGCTGGTGAATACAGCCCCGGTGAGAACTACCCGTGCCGTCCTACCAGCTGCCACCAGGGTTTCGCCTCGGATGAAGCCGGGAATTCGCTCGAGAAGGGCAACTGCCACGCTTGTGAATTGGGCTTCTTCAGCATGGGAGGTGGCGATCAATGTGCCATGGCACTTTGTGATCCAGGCTTTGCGGCAGGTGCAGGAGCCAACGACTCGCGCGCTAGTTGCGAGATCTGCCCCACGGGATCATTTTCGTTCGGCAACAACTCGCAGTGCATGGAAGCTGTGTGCGACGCCGGCATGTTTGCACCGGAAGGATCGGTTGATCCACTCACCAACTGCAGCTTCTGCCCCTTGGGAATGTTCAGCCCCGGTGGCTCGGGACATTGCCAGCCGATGGAGTGTCCTGCTGGCAGCGGCGCCATGCTCGGTGCCAAGGATGCCACCACTGAGTGTCAGGTTTGCGGTTCTGGTTTCTTCTCGAGCGGTGGCAGCAACGCATGTACGCCTATGGTCTGCTCGGAAGGCTATGCTTCAACTGCGATCGCTGCAGTTGATGCCAATGCTACCTGCGCTGTCTGCCCGGCTGGAACGTATGGCCGTGGCAACGAGACTCAGTGCACTTTAGACGAGTGTGCTCCGGGTTCGGCCTCTCCCGAAGGATCAAGCGACCCACTCGCGTTCTGCCAGATCTGTGACGCCGGAAGCTTCAGCCCTGGCAGTGGATTTGCCTGCGAGCCCACTGCCTGCGCTCCCGGATTTGCTTCACCTTCGAACGCCTCTCACGCTGATGCCGACTGTGCGATCTGCTCGGCCGGCCAATTCAGCACCGGCGGCACCGATCAGTGCAAGGATGCTACTTGTGACCCTGGATACTCTACACCGGAAGGAGCTTCGGATGCCAAGACTGGCTGCGCCATGTGCCCCGGTGGAACGTACTCGACTGGTGGTGCGAATCTATGCCAAGACCCGACGACCTGCGAAGCTGGCTTTGCCTCGCCTGCTGGTGCGATCACAAAGAATGGCTCGTGTGCGATCTGTCCTGGAGGAACCTTCGGTGCCGGTGCCGACGCACAATGCCTGCCGACCGAATGTGACCCTGGCTACGGATCAATTGACGGTGCATCGACAGCCAACGGAAGCTGTTCGATTTGCGACGCCGGCTTTTACTCGACTGGCGGCTCCATGGTCTGCACGCCCATGGCCTGTGCGGCAGGTGCGGCCTCCAACGTCACTGGAGCCACAGATGGAATCGCCACGTGCGAAATCTGTGCTGCTGGATTCTTCGCGGCTGGTGGTAGCAACGTGTGCGCTCCAACTAAGTGTCTTCCCGGCTACTCTTCTCCATCTGGCGCCGATGTGATCGACCGCCAGTGCGGTCCTTGCATGGCTGGTACGTTCTCAGCCGGCGGTTCAGACCAGTGCACCGGTGTAATGTGCCCACGTGGCTCTGCTGCACCGGTTGGTGCTGGAAGTGTTACCGACGAATGCATGATCTGTGCCGAAGGATTCTACTCCACTGGAGGCTCTACGCAGTGCATCGCCTGTGAATGTGCGGCTGGGTACACTTGTCAGGGCGGTATGTCTACCTGCCAAAAGTGCGCTGAAGGGTACTACTCGGAAGGTGGCAGCGCTCGCTGTGTCGCGGCCACGCTGCCAGACAACTACCTGGAGCTTGTGGTCGATCTGGAAGGCTACACCGCCAGCATTTTCAATGGTAACATTTCGGCGGAGTTCACCAATGGACTCCGTGATTACATTTCCAAGACCATCAACGAGACCTCGACGTCAAACAGCTCGGCTTCTTCATCGGGATCCTCGGCCTCGTTGCGCAGACGCCAGCCGACGGAATCCAGCCATATTTCGTTCGAGATCCGGTCCGTGAACACGCCCGACCGTCTCGCCTGGTACGAGTGGGGCGCCTGCGAAGTGACTGTGTACATCGCCATGAACTCGAGTGTCCAGGCCTTCGAGAAGTTCCTCACGGTGTACAAGGCCAATGACTCGAGCGATGTCGACAGCACCGAGTTCGTAGCCACGCTTCAGGGCGACGCGCTCACTCGCATCCGATCGGTGCAGCTGCAGGAAGTGGCAGCCTGGAGAAATGGCGCCGAGGTCGCCCACGTGGGAGCAACAGAAAGTGCCAGCAAGGTCTCGACCATGGCGATCTCAATCATCGTCTGCTGTGCTGTGCTGGTGGTCGTGGCGCTTGTGCTGGTCGTGCGTGTCGTCAGCAAACGCTCTCAACGCGCCCCACGTCGACTAGAACCCAACAGAGCCGCTGCTACTGGCCCAGCCATTGTCAAGACAGTCTCTCAGCGCGTGGCTGTGCCCAAGAGGCCATTCACACACGCTTAAGCTCACTGACAAGCTGAGCTCGCTTATTCATGGATGGCTACAACTTGCGCATACCATATATTGATCCTAAATCTCATATTCAAACTTATTTTTTTCCTCCCATAAATTACTTACGGGGTGCCTGTTTCGCCACAAACTCCTGCACGGACGGGACGAATATATCAAAAGCCGACTTGAACACATTGGGTGTGTCAAAAGTGGTGGCAAACGTGCGAATGCTGCCTGGGAGGCGCGACTTGCCAGCCTTCTTGCCTCCGCTATTGTTGTTGTTGCCCGTGGAGTGCTCGAAGACCATGCACTGCTGCGCTGGATCCATGTTTGGGTTCTGGATAAACCACTCGTACCTATCAGAAGGCATGAGTGTCTCCATTCATCCGCACAAGCTTGACTGACGGAAGTCACGTACCAGAGCATGGTCTCACTCTCGTGGATGTGCGAGTCCGGGTTGTACACGAGGATCACTCCGTTGGCATCCCGCAGGATCGCAGGCCAGCACGACTCATAGCTGCACAATACGATAGATACTCTATGTAAGTTCTGTGATTGACCAATATCTGCCCAGAGATGTTCGCTTACACTTGGTCGCCAGAGACGTCCCAGAGCTCAATGTTGCACTTGTTTTTCTCAAGTTCCAGGATGCTGAGCGCACATACGCGTACAGTCGCCATCAAGCATTCACCACAATACAGCGAAGAGGTGTCGGTCTCTTACCGAAGTCCCATGGTCGGCTGGTATCGTTCCTGGGCCCCGAGACGATCCGATTGCCCCGCGAGGAAGTTCGCGATCTGTTTCTTGACACAAAAGATCCATGAGTGCGCCGTGCGTACAAGAATCAACGTACACGCACCCCACGTACAGTTGACTTGCCGGCTTCTTTCGGCCCCACAATGAGGATCTTGACCGTGGGTGCCATCGTACAATTTCTGCTGCCAAAATGGAATGAGGTGGAGATCGCGACTGTTCGTCTACACACCGCGTCCGCTCGAGGGCGCTCCGCCTTCCACAAAAACACCACTCACTGGACATCGTACAAATTCTCACATGAGAGCAATGATATAAGAGTGGCAAAAAATAATTTCCTACTACTGGATATTGGGGGAGGGCTAAAGACAATCCATCGATCTCCTTGGCCTGGAGCTATCCGTGGGTGGCATTATCATCCGTCCAGCTCGGCCATGCCTTCTTCTAGGGCCGACTTCAGCAGAGCCAACGTATCCACTTTGCCTGCCGCGCGCGTGCTCTCGTCGTGGCATTTCTCGAGCTGCGATTTCGTAAATAATTCAGGATTGGTGTTTTCTTGGCCATCGATCATTCTGTACGCGTTCAAGAAACACAAGCACGTCAGAATGAGAACACCAACACAAGCAACCATCCCACTTAACGCTCAACGTACTCGAGCACTTGCAGCGGGATCATGGCGTGGTATTGTGAGCCGAACGTGTCCATTTGCCTGAGCAGATCCACGTACGCGTTGGCCTTGTCGGCCAGGCCTCCCAGTTGCTCGGCATTGTAATCTTCCACTCCCAGGATCAGCTTGTCGAGCGTGTGTACGGTATTCATGAGGCACTCGACCAGTTCGTTGGGCAGATGTGCGACCACGTCGTCTTTCGGAATCTTGGAGCCTATTCCGCTACCACTGCCGCCGGCCACTGCGCCAGCAAACGGTCCACCCGAGCCCGCGGGGCCGTTCTTCATGGGCACGAGCTGCGGTTTCTTGGATGAATTGCGCTGCGCAGCGGAGACGCTGGAAGGGGTCTTGGGGTGGTTGGGTGAACTCAGCGGCGTGAACGGCGCCATGTACGGACTTGCGCCGATCTGCGCACGACGATCCTGCTCAGTTGTGGGCACTGCCGCGCTGCCGCCACCGCCACTCGCGGGTCCATCCAGCGATTCGGAGGATGCATTCAGATGATCTTCTTCCTCCAGTTCTTCCTCCTCCTCTTCGTCCGCCTCGCGGTCGCGGTCTGAGGTCACAATGTCCGCGAAGAAATGCTCCTCCTCCTCCTCCTCCAGCACCTTTTCCGCCTCCATTGTGAGTTTTTGTGTTGTGTGGGTTTGGGGTGTCACTGCGCGCGCCGAGGAGCTAGTATTCATTTTGACAGGGTCGAGACGGAGCGTCGTAAGTGACAATTTGTGCACTCCAGGTTTTTGCCCTGTCGAAAGGGCGCGAACGATAGCGTCCGGCGAGCAGCAAGCTGACGACGACGACGGATGTGGAAACTCCAACTCCGTCACTTTTCCTCACATGACGAAAGAGCAAACACAGTAGAGCTATTTATTAGTGTATATAATTCATCGAGACTCTATATTCTATATTCATCACAGCACCATGCTTTTCGTTGGTTTCGGTGGCCACGGTAATAAACATTCTTGAAAAATTTGTACGGACGACTTCTTTTCTTGGGCGTGACAGATAAGCGATCACAAAATTTGTTGCTTCGTCACCGTGTTCCCCCACTTCAAGCGGCCGTGACGCCCGTGGGCTTGGGGCCTGCGGCGGCCGCCGAGGCGGGGCCGGGCGACGCCCCTGTGCGGCTCTTGCTGTCGTTGGCCATCTTGAGCTGGTTCGGGTCGGCGAAGAACTGCGCCGTGTAGTCACTCGAGCTGCCGCTGCCGTCGGCCGGCGTCATGGGGAAGCCGTCGAAGCCGTGGAAGAACTTGTCGCCGCCGATGGCCAACGGTGTGAGGCCCTCCATGCCCTTGAAGCGCGGACGCGGAGACGGGCCAAGGAATGAGTTGGCCGAGAAGTGGTTACGCGTGTTGATGGCGAGTCCGTGCGTCACGGAGGTCGAAGTCGAGGTCGATGAGGACGCGGACGATGCAGCCGACATGGCGGCGGAGCCAGCCTGGTGGCCGTTGTTGTTGGTATGGTCGAACACATTGAGGTTGATGTTCTCCAGCAGCGACGGCACGGCGTACTGGTTGGCGTGGTTGTGCTGGTACGCGATGGGCGAGGCCGCGCCGCCGGCGGGTGTCCCCAGGAACTTGGGGTACTGGTACGTATTGATGAAGGCATCAATGTCTTCGTCCACATGCGAGCCGCCGTGGTTGGGCTTTTCGCCCGTGGGCGACAGGAACGGGTTACGAGGAGCACCGCGCGAGATGCTGGGCGGGCCTGACGACAGGAACGTATTAGCCAGCGCGCTCGAGTTCTCGTACATGGAACGCTGCGCGTTCGACATGGCCAGCACGCTCGGCAGCTGCGAAGGGTCGATCTGGGGCGACGGCAGACCCATAAGCAGCGAGAAATCGTGGCTGCGAGGCGTCGGGAAGCCGCCCAGAGGCGTTCGCATGGTCAGCTTGGGGATGTTGTTCGGCAGGTTCGTCGGCACGTTGATCTTGAGCGGCAGACCGAATGGGCCAGGTGCCGCTGTCGACGACGACTGCGCCGGCGCCGTGGACGTCGTGGTGTTCGAAGTCATGGGATACATGCCCACAGACTGCGCTTGTGTTTGCTGCTGGTGTTGTTGCGGCTGTTGGTGCTGCTGCTGTGGCTGAAGCTGCTGCTGCTGGTGATGCTGCTGGTGTTGTTGTTGTTGCTGCTGCTGCTGCTGTTGGTGGTGGTGCTGCTGCAGCTGCTGGTGGTGGAATTGCTCCTGCTTGAGCTGCTGTTCGCGCTGCAGTTGCTGTCGCTTCTTGCTGGACAACCGGCCGCCCTTGGAGATGTTCAATTCGGGTACTTCCTCTCCATGAGCGCGCAGTTCCATCGCGTGGCGGAAGCAGATCGAGCCGGAATGCTGGGCGGTCTTGTTGCAGCCCTCAATGCGGCATTCGTGGCCGTGCGAGTGGCGATTGCAGAGCCCACCGGCACGCGCGTGCTGCATGCAGCCGTCGATCTTGCAGCGGCGGCCACCGCCGTGTCGGACGCATTTTTGCCGTGCGTGGGCCTGCTTGGAGCATCCTTCGACCAGACAAAAGCGCTTGACAACGAAGCCGCCATGCTGCAGGCAGTAGCCGCCACCGCGTGCGTGGGCCTCGCAGTTATCGGCCTGGCACTGCTTCTTGCCGCCGTGACGCACGCAGAGCTTGCGCGCGTAGACCTGGTTGGTGCAGTTCTCGACGCAGCACTGGCGGCGGTTCTTGTGGAAGGCGCACTTGGACGTGCCGTCCACGGCCAGGTTGTCGCAGTCGTTGAAGCGGCACTTCTTGGGCTTGCCGGACTTGTTGACCGAGTTGCTCGTGGGGGAGGACGGCGCCGAGGACGCGGAGGACGTAGAGGACGTCGGCGAAGGCGGAGGGGAGGCTGCGTCGGGCCCCATGGCGATCAATGAAATAGATCGGATCTTAGAACGTGTTCAAAATGCAATGCCACGACACACGCAGGCTTCTGTATTTTGGGGAGGAGCTTCGATGCCGAGTGCTGGGATCTCCGCGCGTAGAGTACAACCGCTGTTGTGTGTTGTTGTCTGAAAGGAAGTAGGGGAGGACGGGCCCTGCGAGCGGTCAATCAATCGACCGATCGTCGAGCAATTGTGGTGTTCCGCGGCAAGCAACTTTCCAAATGCCAGTCCACACTGTCGCTCGTCGAACCCTCCCCCCTCCCCCTGCAGGAGGGGGAGTTCCCCTCCTCCGCCTCCCCTTCACCTTGTTTCGCCCTCCCCCTGCGTGCCTCTCACCCAACCCGATCTGCTCTTGGGTGTACATCCCCTTCCCCTATACAAAATCAGTGTGTCCCCATCTGGGCACTTCAAATCACACACAGTCTGGTTCTGACTTGGCGCAGACACAGTTTGTTTGTTGTTGGGAGACCGAGAGGCACCGCGTTTCTGCTCCGATTTTTTGAGACTTGCCACGGTAAGATGCGAGCGTGAGATCCCAATGCTCTTTTTTGTATGGAATTACAATGTAACAATCGCCTTGTTGAGTGGTCCAGTCTTGAGAACAAGAGAAAGAACCGTTTCCTGTTGCGGCAGTGCATTTTGAAAGGTGAGGGTAGGGGTAACGAGATGAGCGATGTGGCGTATGGAGTACGGCGAGTAGGGGATGCATTCAGCTCCGCTAATTACAGACCTGAGTCATCCATAGTCAACTCAAGATGTTTCGTTTTTTATTGGCATTTGGATGGGGAGCTTTGGCTGACAGCACGAGGCGTCTCTCACACACTTGACCAAACAACCCTGCACGAAAGAATCTGCAATTAGAACAGCTGGGCGTTCAGCATAAGGAGTGAGACATCAAAGTTGATCACTGCGTGTGACCGCCCTTTGGCCATGTGCTTGGTGACCAGGATTGCTCACAACAGATTCTGTCC
Organism: Elongisporangium anandrum; assembly: GCA_023337935.1. NCBI lineage: Eukaryota > Oomycota > Peronosporomycetes > Pythiales > Pythiaceae > Elongisporangium > Elongisporangium anandrum. Next base: position 12,707 of record JAADXR010000265.1, read on the forward strand.
GCCAGCTTGGCTGCCCTCAGCTCAGCACCCAAGAATAAAAAATAGATGTCTTGCTTATCCAAAACCGAACAATAGCAGTCGACCGGATCGGTCAGTGGGCTCTTCTCTTTATGTGAGAAATGTGATGCAGAAGCTACACCTGCACGTACGTACCCCACACACGACGGAGGTTTCCCCCGGGGAGAGAGATGATGTTCGCTCTTCGTAAAAGCGTGGGAGCAATCCATAAGCAACAGTAGTACATCCGACAGACAGGCGAGGGAATAGAAACTCTCAGATGTGCACGTGCACGGTACGCCCAGCTCCTCTCCGTTTCCTGCAAGCCGTGTAACCGTAAGGAAATGTGGAAAACAGTAACACACTCGTGTGGCGCACCGTACACTGCGGACGAGAGTACCGCGTTGGTGTCACTGTGTGCAGGATGAAGATCTCGATGCTGGTTGGAAAAGAAATGAAGACGATTGTTCTACCTATCGTTGCATGCACCTCCTCTAATATTCTCTAATGGAAGGAGGAGAGGAGAGGAGGATACTCACTTGACAGCGCGGCTGCTGATTCGGTGGAATCGCTCCCATCGAGAACCGTGGTGGTCGTCATACGTATGTAGCGGTAGGAAGGCATGTAATGGATCGTGAGTCTCATGATGATGATGCTGCTTGGTTCCTGTGGTTCGTGGTTGCTGTGCCCTCTCAACAAGCGGCGTCGGTGGATTCGTTGTGGTCGCGAAGCCAGGGCCGATTGCCCGTTTGTGTTCTTTGCAAGGCGAAAGGCGAATGCCATGGAGGTTCAACTATAACCAGCCGATGCATTCGACAGTTAGCATTGCATTGGGTTTGCTGTGGCTGGTCCCAAGGCATCTGGGACGAGGGGCACGAGCCCCACGTCTCGCTTGTGGGAATTCCTCCGCTTCATTTGCCAAGAAACCAAGCAGGCAAAGTGCGCCGCCTCTCGATGCCGTCGGTGTTCGCGGTCACTGTATTCCTGCTCGCATTGCTCAGTTGCTCTGTGACCAGTGCGCTAGAGGATCAAAGCGCAGGAAACGAGACCAAGGAGCCGGCAAAGTCTGAAGCCCCCCGCCCTTCCTCGACGCCTTCCGGCTGCCAAGTGTGCGCCGATACGGGCGATTGCTCGCATGCCTTCCATGGTGGCCCTGGGCAATTTTGTGGCGACTGGCTGGACCGCGCCAACCAACGTGAGAAGTGCTGCTGTCCGGAGGGCGCTGTCTGCAAGGTCTCAACCTACGCCTGTAACTGCGCCTACGCAAAGGGCGGCAATGGCGGCCACAAAGACGCGTATGGAAACGGCTACGGGCCTCCGTACGGCTATCGCGACGGCTACTACGACGGCAGAGGCCACTCGTTCACATGGCTCTGGTGGCTGCTGGGCTTCCTGCTGCCGATCATGGTGTGCTGCGCTTGCGGGTACTGCATTTGGAATGGTATTGCTAGAAGCCGTGAAGATCCACCCGTTGCGTACCCATCCGCTTATTCTCCCGCCGGCAGCAATGTGTATGTAGGCGGCCCGTCTGGTACCAGTGGCCCCGGGGCACCCACAGCACCGGTCTACACTGCAACACCAGTGTATGGAACAACCAGTGGTTACGGCAGCTACGGCGGGTACAGCGGCAATCGTGGAGGCGGAATTGGTGCTGGCACCGGTGCAGCGCTAGGAGGAACGGCCGGGCTTTTGGGCGGCATGCTTCTCGGTGAGGCACTGGCGGATGCCGGTGACGGAGGTGGTGGTGGACACGACGGCGGAGGAGACTTCGGAGGAGGAGGAGGGGATTTTGGAGGAGGTGGCGGAGATTTTTCCGGTGATTTCTGAGAATAATTCCGAGAATAAAATCGTTCTGAGCTTCAAAGGGCGCAATCCAAAAATCTAGGTTTTGAGTGGCTGCGAATGAATTGGTGTGGCGTACCTTAATCCAGTACCACTGTTCTAGGCGCTCCTGCTTGCTTATCAAACGACAGTGATGGCGATGAGAGCGAACGACGTTAGTCTCACGCGGCAGGTCGCGCGCATGCAGCTGGGCGAGCACGGCGCCGCTCTACGTGGCGTTCGTAACACCCGGCTGCTTCAGCCAGTCGAGTTGCGATCGGTGAGCGGCGGATTCGGCTCGTTTGCCTGGTCGATGACGCAGATGCGACGCGCGATGCTGTCGCATTTCCAGAGTGATGACGATGCGACTTTTTGCGTCGATCCAACGAACGCGAACACCGTCCCGATCTTCCAAGTGGCTTTCGCGCATCGTGCGCAATCAGCGCAATTGATCGCAGCTGTGGATGAAGAAGGCGTGGTCTCAATCATCAAACCACCGCCCACAAGTGCACAACCGGAAGCTGCTCGAACATCCATATTGCGTAAGGTCTTTGGATATCCTGTTGCTATTGGGTGCAGTTTAACGCTAATGCAGCCTCTCTTTGTGCACAGGTGAGGCGCACACCAAGTGGGTCGCGCATCAGAACGCGATCTTTGACGTCGTCTGGTCGCATGATGACCTGCAGATCGTGACAGCGGCTGGCGATCTGCAGCTCTGCGGATGGGATGTTGAGACGCAGCAGCTCCGGTTCTCCTTCCTGGGCCATCGCATGAGCGTCAAGTGCGTGCGGCAGGTACCACACAGCGACTTCTTGTTCGCTTCGGGCTCCCGAGACGGCAATGTCATGCTCTGGGACACACGGCGGAGCGGTGCCAAGTCTGTCAGCACGCTCCAAAATTGTCACGAAGCCGTCGGCCCATCGTCCAACGGCTCTTTTCCAGCAGGATCCCCATCGTTTTCATCGCCTGCGGGCTCTCGCAAGCGACGCAAGGTCGTGAATACACCACGCAGCGTCACGTGCTTAGACTTTGCGGCCAACGGATTTGAACTCGTCACGGGTGGCGCAGTTGACGGGTACGTGACTCTACTTCTTCTCCTTGTCTTGTGAGCGTCACTGAGTTTGTTGCATCTAGCTGTGTAAAATTCTGGGACTTTCGTCGGCTCATAGCGCCCACATTTAGTTCTTCAAAGAATTCATCGAATGCTGTGAGTCTGCCGACGCGTGTGGTCTCATGCTCGTCCAAAGAAGGAGTACAGCGTGGCGTCGCATCGCTGGCATTCGACCACACGCGCACAAAACTGTTAGTGAATGTTTTGAACGACAGTCTTCAAGTCTTTGACTGCCCAAGCTCCAGAACCAGCGTTCTTCTGGCTACACCCACGCTCCGATGTCAAGGCCATCTTGCGTCTTCATTCTATGGTAAGCTCTTCGTTTCTTCTCTGTTGTGCCTCGTAGACTTCTGATCAATCGTTCCTGTGCTTGTTAACGTGTAGTCAAAGCATCATTCAGCCCCGATAGCGATTTCATCGTCGGAGGATCGGCCGACGGTGCCGTCTTTGTGTGGGAAGCTACAGGATCATGTGCCTCGTCAGCTCGACTGCCGCTTCTTGCACTCAAGGGTCATAACAGCGAAGTAAATGGTGTTGCCTGGAACGAGAACGATTTCACGCAAATCGCATCCTGCTCGGACGATGGCACCGTTCGCAGCTGGCAGCTTCGTCGTCATCAACTGGATGAAGCAGCCACGAAAAGTAAAAAGGCTTTCCACTTGACTCGAATTGGTCAATCGTGGGGCAATTGGAAGGAATTCTGTGAACAGCAAGATGGAGTCGCGTACCTTGTGACGTCGCGAGAAGAAGATAAAACGGAGGCGACGATAAGAGAACCCGAACCAGCAGAATTCAAATCACCAGTGCTGATTCGTCGGAGTGGCGACTCCCAACGACGCAGTACCCCACCTGCTGCTCGCTCGACTCCCTCAAGACGCCGTCGCGTGCCGCTGCCGTCTCCAGCTCCACCAGTGCAAACATTACTGGATTTTTGGAAGCGATAAGCCAAGTGCACAGCTATCATGTGCTGAATATCCTCATGCAGAAATATGTACAATACCCCATACGTAAAATATACCAGCATACGCATTTTGAAGAGTTGATTGCAGCGACTGATGATCGCCATTCTGTGATTAAATGACCCCCAACTTGATCAGCAGGTTAATGAAACAAACCGCACCTACGGGATGTGGATGCTGTTACTTTGTTTAAATGATGTCTTCGTTCAGAGCGTCCGCCAGGGTCTTGACCAGCAGATCAATATCCTTCTCCGTCACAACGAGCGGCGGGCACAGGCGGATCGTGCTGAAAAATTTCACAAACAAAGAGTTAGACATGATGTACAACGCAATCAACTACCAGTGAACAGCACGTACTTGTCTCCGCCCGAAATGATCATCACACCCTTGGACAGAGCGTACTTGATGACGGGGCCGACCGGCTTGGTGCACTCAAAACCCACGAACAGACCGCCAGGGCCAAGGGGAGTGCGCACTTCCTTGACCTTGTCCGGGTGCGCCTCCTGCAGCTTCTTCAGGCTGTCGGCAAGGTACTTGCCCTGATTCTGCACGTTGGCCAGGAACTTTTCGTCCTTGATCTTGTCGAGCACAGTCGACGCGACAGAGCAGATCAGCGGGTTGCCGCCGAAAGTCGTGCCGTGGCTACCGGCCGTCACAGCGGCAGCGACCTTGTTCACGGTCAGCACGGCGCCAATTGGCAGGCCACCGGCAAGCGGCTTGGCGAGCGTCATGATATCAGGCGTCACGTTGTAGTTTTCGTGGGCGAACAGCTTGCCCGTGCGACCAAGACCGGCCTGCACTTCGTCGCAGATCAGCAGCGCGTTGTGCTTGTCGCAAAGCGCACGCAGCTCCTGCATGAACTCGAGGGTAGCGGGGCGCACACCACTTTCGCCTTGGACGGGTTCGATGAAGACACCGGCCGTCTTGTCGGAGATGAACTTCTTGACGTCCTCAATGTTGTTGAACTCAGCGTGGTGGATACCGGGCACCAGCGGCATGAACGGGTCGCGAATGTACGGCTTGTGCGTCAGCGACAGCGAGGCAGCCGTGCGGCCGTGGAAACCGCCCTTGAACGAAATGAACTCGGTCTTCTTGCCTTCCAGAGGACTAGAGTAGTAGCACACGCGTGAGATATTGACATGTACACGAGGATGAACCAAGCAGCTGAACGTACGTGTCCTTGCTGATGCGGCTGGCGTACAGACGCGCAAACTTGTACGCGCCTTCGTTGGCCTCGGTACCCGAATTGCAGAAGAAGACCTTGTCAAAACACGAGTTGTCCACCAGCTTCTTGGCGAGCTCCAGAGGCGCGCGCGTGTGGAACAGGTTGCTCGTGTGGCAAACGCTCTGTGCAGCAAAGCAAAGTGAGTCTCCAGCAACAGATTCAACGCATCTTCACTGGCATTTGCTGCCTACCTTTCCGCTTTCCACGAGCGCGTTGTACCAGTCGGCATCCGAGTGGCCCAGGCCCGAGACGGCAATACCGGCGCAGAAGTCCAAGTACTCACGGCCTAAATAGGAGCCAAACGCTCATCAGTGCCACTGTTGCTGCTGAATGAAGCTCCATTGTAACCCACAGCTCACCTTCCGAGTCGTACAGGTACTGGCCCTTGCCGTGCGTGATGACCATGTTGGGCTGGCCGCGCACACCGTCCTGGTTGTACGTCTTCACGAGGTATTTGTTCTCCATCTCCTCGGCCACGAACGGGCGCTGGACGGCCGCCATGCCGCGCACACTGGCGTTCTTGGTCGCCATGCGGCGCACAGCGGCGGATCGGAGCGTCTTGGCCAGCATCTTGCTCGCGGGGGTTTCTTTCCTTTGTGGGCCAGACACTTCAATGCGCGCAAACGGGATCTACTGATTTGAGTGATTCGGGGTCCATCTAATCCAGCCACAAGAAATGTTTAGACGCCCATCTTGGGCGTTTGGGTGATTGAGACGAAATGGAAAAACCGGATGTCCCACCTAACTGAGGGTGGGTTTTGCATTTGTCTCTGGACCGTGAACCCGTACACTCGTATAAAAGGTCTGAAGAAGGGGTCGGGGGAGCGGACGACGAGTGTACCCGGTGTACGCAGCAAGTTACAGTCATTCACTGGCTATAGCGTCCTCTGCCCTCTCCCTCCCCTCCTCTATCAAGTGGCCGTAAAGATATTTCCCAACGTCCATAGGTCGGCGGCATCCACGCATCAGACAGAGAGACGCCTTCACTCAGGCCCACAGGAACGCGATGCCTTGCTGCTGAGACGCTTTTGCTCCCCGGACGTTTGCTTCTCCACTCGCGCGCTCTCTCATCCGCTCCTCCACTCGCTCCGCTTCTTTCCCCTCCGCTCCTCCCGACCCGTCCGCCCCTCGTTGGCCGACCCATCATCTTCCTGAACCGTAGCAACCGTCGGCAGTCCTCCATCCCGCCTCTGTGACGCAGTAACCATGACCGGATCGCACTCGCGCCGCAAGCTCGGCATCGTGTCTGTGGCACTCATCACGTACTTCAACGTGAGCGGCGGGCCCTGGGGCAGTGAGCCGCTCATTGCAGCCTGTGGCCCGTTCTACGGCATCCTGGCCGTGGTCATCTTCCCGTGGATCTGGTGTCTGCCGCTGGCGCTCACGTTCGCCGAGCTGTTCACAGCGTTCCCGACCGACGGCAGCTTCTGCATGTGGGTGGGCGTGGCGTTCGGCCGCCCTATGGGCTTCCACGTCGGCTTCTGGTCCTGGGTCGCCGGCGTGATCGACAACGCCATCTACCCATGTCTCATCGTGGATACGATCCGCGCGCTCACGCAGGGCGATCTGGGCACAGCGGACGGCAGCGGCAGCCTGGCCGACCCGATGGATGACGCTATCGACTGGCAGCGGTTCCTGGCGCGCGCAGCCTTCGCCGTGCTGTTCATGATCCCGACGCTCACGAGCATGAAGGTCGTGGGCGACACGCTGCTGTTCATGGGTGTCATGATGTTCCTGCCCTTCACGACCATGGTCCTGTACGCGATCCCGAAGATCAATCCAGCCAACTGGTTCGTCATCCGCGAAGACGTGAGTCCCCCCACATTGCTGTTGAGGAAGCCATTGCAGCAGGACTAACTGACGCTTCTCACTCTCTCTTGTAGCGGGACTGGACGCGACTGATCAGTACGCTGTACTGGAACTACAGCGGCTTCGATGCAGCTGGAGCTTATGCTGGCGAGATCCACTCGCCCAAGACCACGTACCCGCGTGCCATGGTGCTCACCGTCATCCTCATTGCCTTCACGTACGTGTTTCTATTGTGACTCGGCACTGTTGATGGGGATCCTCACTTGTATCTCTGAATACTCTAGCTACATCATCCCGTTCATCGCCATTTCTGGAGCCGATATGCCTCACTACACGACGTGGGACGATGGATCGTACACTGTGATCGCGCAGGCGGTTGGCGGCACGTGGCTCTGCGTGTGGTTCATCGTCTCGTCGCTCTTTGGCAATCTCGGCCTCTACGTGGCGGAAATGTCCAAGGACGGGTTCCAACTTGCTGGCATGGCCGATTCCGGTCTCGCGCCGCCGTTCTTTGCCCAGTACGTTGGCATGATACACTCCTCCGCCTTGTCGCATCCACAATCACTGACTTCCTTCCTTCTCTCTCTTGTATGTAGACGCGACCCAGAGCGAGGCGTGCCGCGTCGCGCGATCCTGCTGTCGTTCACGATCATCGTGTTCATGGGGCTCTTTGACTTCGACACGATCCTGGGCGTGGACAACTTCCTGTCGGCGCTGTCGTCGCTGGTGGAAATGGGCGCGGCCGTGCGCATGCGCTTCTCGCACCCAGAGATCGAGCGCCCGTACCGCGTGAACCTGTCGGACCGTATGCTGGCCTTCGTCATGCTGCTGCCGTTCTGCGTGGGCCTGTTCATCATGTGGAACGAGCTCACCAAGTCCATGATCAGCTTCTGGCTCAACGCGCTCGTGCTCGTGCTCGGCGTGGGCTTCCAGAAGTGGATCGAGAAGTACCCGTACCACCAGTACGACGCCATCATCGACACGAGTCCGCGCCACAAGGACCTCACCATAGACTACTAGAGTTTCAACTTGCATCGATAGAGCAATGGAGCTCTGGGATCTCGCACCTGCTTCCTGTTCCCAGAGCCACACGCAGCAGCAGAAGAAGACTCCCGTTTCTTCTCCTCTCTCCTCTTTTTATTTGCTTTTTTTAATTTTTCTAATCGAGAATCCACTGAAACAATCGCTTTTCTCCGTCTTCTTCCTGGCCGCCTAGCCTCCGCCGATGTTCAGCATGCGGCGCAGGTCCTGCGTCATGGACAGCTCCAGCGACATGGCGTTTTCCGGCGGCACCGTGGGCGGCGGCGGTCGCTCCGGTTGTGCCACCGACGTGAGATCCATGGGCGGCGGCGCAAGCGGAGGTCCTGGCGATGCGTTCACTGGCGGACTGCTGCCGGGAGCAGCGAGAAACGGAGGCAGCGGCAGCTGCTTGGGATCCGGCGAGGACTGGAACGCGGACCAGGCCCATTTGCCTGATGCCGAGAGCTCTGTTTTCTGCTTTTGCGATGCGTTGCTGCTGCTGGGCGCTGAGTTGTTCTGCTTGTTCTTGCCCTTCTTGGACGTGGCTGCTGCCGTTGTGGCAGCGGTGGTCGCTGTGGAAGCCTGCGTATCCTCGTTCCTCCGTCGCACGGGCGTGTTGGAGCGGCTCTTGGAGCTCTTGGACGCTCGCTTGGCCGAGCTGCTGCGTGCCGGAGCCGCAGACGTAGTGACGGGTTGTGTGTCTACAGCATCAGCGCCTCGTCAGGCCTCAGAGCAGCTAGAGATCAAGCGGAAGAAGCGAGCTAACCGTTGTTGGACGAGGACGGATGACTCGCTGCGGTCATGAAGCTGGTCTCTGGACAGCTATTGGACAGCATCATGGCCGGCGTGAGCAGCACCTTGCCAGGGATCGCAATCGGCGCAGAGGCGCCGTGAGCGCTCGACCCGGCATCAGCAGCACTCGCAGCCGGCTGGTCGCTCGGGTACTCAAAGTAGCCCAGCTCCTTGTTCCAGACCCGCGCATCCACCTCCATCTGCTCGAACTCGCTGCCGCGCGCTGCTTCCAGCGCCGCGTTCACATTCTCGTCCGCGTCGAAGTAGGGCACGAGCGGCCGCCCCACGAGCCCGCTCTGCTGCTGCTGCTGGAAGCTGGCCATCGGGGTCTCGACCCCCTTCCTGAGCTTTTCAAGAAACGAAAATGGGGGGCGGAAATAGTAGCCGGTCACTCCGCGGGTGGGTGGGTACGCGGGTTTGCAGCAGCATTAGGACCCACCCAGGTCAAGTCAGATCTGAGAACAAAATCTGCGACGGGTGGGGCGCGAGAGCGACATGGCGCGTTCTGTTTCGTATGAAGCTCTCGTTATCACCAACGATAGCATGGCGCGGGCTGTGAGTTCCAGGTCTCTGCGTCTCGATGTCAGTCTTCGTTTGGGCTTCCAGAAAACGAAGCGAGACAGCCATGCGCCGGCCGTTCATCCGCGTGCTGGACCACGTCGTGGCGCTTCTGGACCTGCCGGACATCTTGCACCTGTTCATGACCTGCCGCCTGCTGCGCAACAGCCCCGTCCTAGCCTCCATCGCGCTGGACGCCAACTGCCACTCCAAGCACTTTTACCAGAACTGCTCCACCGACTGGCTCCAGCTCATCCCGTGGTACTGTATCGAGCACGGCACATGGCGCGCCTGTACATCGAGTGTCGAGCACGAGCTGCTCACTAGCGAAGCGTCCACCATGGGCGACGTGGATGAACCCCTGCTCATGTATCAGCCCTGGGTGATGGGCTCTCGAGTGGGCACATTCCCGTGCCAGCGCATGCAGTTGCTGTCGCTCACGGGTCTGATCCGGCAGACCTATCTGCCCTGGTGCTTCAAGCCCTACGGCGTCGCTGCTGACATCCACTGCACCCGGCCGATCGTGATTCCGCTCTGGGACTACCGTCACGTGAACAACTCAAACGAACTGAATGCCGAGTGGACGCAGGATCAAGTGCGCGTGAGTCTGAATGAGGTGCAGCACGGTCTTGGCGAAGCGTTTTTCGCCAACAACGCTTCAGAATCGCCCTTTGGCGTGCACTGGGAGAACATTGTGGTCAATGTGGATGATCAAGGCCAAGTTTTGAGCACTTGCAACTGCTGCGCTACGCTGGAGCCGACTGTAACAACGTATCGAGACACGGTGGCTTCGATCTACCACGACTGGGAAATGGCTGTGCAGGCCAAAATGCTGGAGTGGCGCATGATGGGCCTCTCCGACCACCAGATCGAGACGCTCAAGTACCAGTTGCACGAGCAAATGCTCCCCTTGGGTGGGTTCTTCAGCGAGGACATCGCCAGCCAGCCAGACGAGTTCGTCATGGAGCACATCTATGCGCATACGGCCTCGCAGCCGACGAATTCGCTAGTATTCCCGCGATTAAACTGGTCGCACGTGTTCTCGCCGCAGATGCGAACGCTGTGTCGCATCTTTTACCAGCCGTTCAAGATCTTTGCGCTTCAGAATCTCAAATTTGTGCGCCGCATTCCGGTCAGTTGGGTCGATCAGGAGGTCTACGATGACGATTGGGACAGCTTCTGTGTGGCGGATATGGTCAGCGGCATCACGTCGTCTGGCTTTCTCTGTGGCGTGTTCCACATGGTTCGTGAAGGCCGAGAGCTGCCGAGACAGCCTGACAGCTGGTTGCGGCGCTTTCGAATCAATTTGACTCGCTCTCAGCGCTCGCAACCACAGCAAAACCGGTCAAGTTCGTTCCGCTTTGATCGTACGAGTAATCCCACAGCTAACTCTACGAGTGGCGTGGACCATACTGGAGCTGCACACCATCCCACTGCGGAGGAACAAATGCGACGGAACAATCCTCACAGTCATAATATTCTAGGTATGCGTGATGCCCACAGTTTGGCTAATGCTCCCAGTCAAAGTCGGGCAGGATGGAGACGAGAACAGGCTTCGCTCCATGATGAAGAGGAGAAAAAGGAGAACCCGGGACCGATGGGAACCTCACCGACGCAATCTCAGCAGAATTCCGCTTGCCAAGCCAATCCAGGAGCAAGTCCGGACCTGGAAGAAGATTTGGAAGAGATCCCAGCCGCCACAGAGAACGAAGTGGATGCGACTGCGAGTAGTGAAAAGAGACGCCGGCAATTAAAAGAAGCCTCGCAACGCAGTCGCAAGCGACAGAAGCAGGACGCGATGCTGTACACGACGGAGATCAACAAGCTTCGTGGTGACCTCGCGAATTTCAAGCGCAAGTTGGCTGTGCCTGTCTCTGCTGCTGTGAAACAAGCACGTGAATTAATCCTGGAACGGTTGGATATGCAGGAGCGGATTGATTTTGTGAAGGCCAAGATGGCCGAACACGAACTCTGGATGCACAAATTCCGCAATCTCATCGCGTTTGCTCCGCTTTTGGATTATGCAGTTGGATTGTCCGTCGACTCGGATCAAAATGATCTTGCTGCGACTATTATGCGATTGGACGAATGGCGCAAGGCCACAAAGAATGAGGCGTTTTCGCAGTACATTGTGCAAGGCCGTTTGAAAGCAGTCATGGCCAGCACTTCGGAGCGTGTCCGCATGCTCCTGCACAGCTTTTCAAGCCCGATGCACCGCTTCCAGGTCCAAATTAACACGCGTGGGTGGACGATCCGGACGAACTCGAGCGTCACTGAGCTGGAATTCCGTTGCGATCGACATCTTGCATTTGTAAACTCGGCCAAGAAAGTGGCCATTGAAATGTGGCAATTGTTGCAGCGGGAGGAAATATTGCGCACGTTTGTATCGATGGTGCAAGATTCAACGACCGCGCACGAATGCAGCGAGTGTTCGCTCTCACGACGAACGATTCAAGTGGGACAGCATGAGCGGCCGCAATCTCTGGTTACGATTGAGTGCATTCGGGCACTGGATACTGGACAGCGCGACTGGATGATTGCGGTGGAAACAGTCACGGACCACTATCTGAATATGTATGCAGACACCAAGGCGTCAGTATTCCCGGTCACCGCAGCAGTGCCGCTTCCAGCACACGCCGAAGCAGCAGGCAGCCAGTATGCGCTACAGACATTTGTGCTTGGAGTGCAAGTCGTCGATTCTGCGCAGGGCGGAGTCCACGCGAGCATTGTCGGTAGCGTTGGACACAAAGCGCGCCACACTTATGAGGCTCAGCAGCAAGCTCTCCAACTGGTGCAGTATTTCGTGTCGTTCTTGCCTGCGTTCGAAGGGCTTCACTTGGCTCCACTTGAGTGAATAGCGTCCATTCTATAGGAGCATGGTATCGTAGTCGAATCACATGACGTTTTAATGCATAAATTCAAGTTGCCATATGCCAGCATCGCTTCTTCACTACTTTTCATGCTCCTGAGCTGGCTCTGGTCCATCATTCACTCACAACTTGCCGAAATCGCTTCACCTTGAACACAAACGGCAACTGTCAACATCAAGTGTGCTGTGGTGATCTCTCTACGACTTACTATTGCCAGCTGAGTGGCTGCCGCGTCCTTGAGACTTTGCATCTCTTCACGGAGCACTTGAGTGAAATCGTCACCAAAATGCTTTGTGTCAGCTGAGCAGATACTTTCGAGTCGTTTGACTTCGTTCTTGAGAGATTGCAACCCGTCCTGCCGTTGTTGGCGTCGTTCCTATCACGATTGATGAGACCAATACGACAAGAAAGAAGAGCCCGCCACTGTTACCTTGAGTCGCTTCCGATAGCGCCGCGCAGTTTCGAGTGAACGGAGCTTCATCTTTAATTCTTCAAACTCTCTGTCTCCAGGCGGCTGCACACGTGCCAGAGCTTCGTCAGACGGAGGCTTCTCGCTACATAGAGACATCGATGAGCTCAATCCAACTGCAATCGATTCTCAATTACATACCCATCATCGTCATTTCGCAAGCTAGCACGAATCGGGTGAGCTGTGATCTGCAACGAAGTCATTCGGTTCGCGACGTTCTTCTCTGGCATTTGCTCGGTCGACGACATAGCAAAGTGAGAGCGAAGAGAGGCATCTGGGACATGACTTAACGGTTTGGTTCGGCCATGGCATCATCACGCAGCATTTGTCAGAGCGTTACCAGACACGAGCCAATGAAAGCTGTACGATTGAAACTAACCAACCTCAGAACACACGAAACAAATACTCATATGTGAGGAAACGTGCTGTTCATTCTCAGAAAAAAGTCGTTTAGAGACCGCACCTACAAAGCAAAACAAAATCAATTTTGTTTCTGCAGCACACGCCTTGATTACTCTACCGTCGCTTGACCTACTTCGATTTCACGACCATCCACTCATTCTAGTAAAAACACTATCCAGAAGTCCATTCGCGAAACAAAGGCTTGTCGTACTGCCGACCATGGGACCAACAACAAAAAATATGTGCCAACGAATCAATCGGTAAATGGAAGTGGCCGCTAATAAATTACAAATACAAGACTCAAAACCCACAACTCAATAGTGCTATGCGTTGACAAAGTGTATCCAATTGAAGCGCCATCACTCGAGACACACCTAAGTTCACAATCTATCCACTCTCATGCCGCTATTTAATCGACGCTTCCTCGGAGTTCGCCTATTGCCACAGAGACAGCGACATCTTCAGTGACTGCATCGAGCACGGTAGAAAATGGATACATTACCTGCTCGAGGGACTGCTTCGACGCAGTCATGAGCTTGTCCAGTTCACATTGCATCTCATCCGTGCAGATCGGTGAATAATCGAACGTATCAGCGTCAACGGAGCACATTAGCCCCAAAAGCGCGATTTCTGCCTTGATCTCCTTGTATTCCTTCTGCTGCTGGCAAATATTGTCCTGGCCAAGGGTGGACGTTAGTCATTCCTCCTTTCGGAGCGCAATGTATCCACAAAATGCACCTCGTGTCTCTTCCGAGATCGTCGTCGAGCCTCCTGGCTCTGCAGCTTTGCTTTGAAGACCTCGAATTCAGACTCGTCCAGCAAATGCACGCTCATGTCCGCTTCACTGCTTTTACATTGATCAGATCAGTACAACGCCTCCCTTCGAGGAAACCATGGACGAGGCCGACCTGAGCTTCGCTTCAGACAGCGATGGACCCTGCATCTAATTTGACTTGGTGGCTTGGCTTGGACAACGTAGGATATCTTGTGAAATGACAGCCAAGAACGTGCGAATGGTGCTCAGGGTCTTCACACAATGAGCCTGAAGTGGTTGGTGCAGGCAGTTTCAACAAACAATTTAGAAAGGCACCGGCGTGTCATCGGCATATGCTGACGCCACAGGAACACAACACTGAACGCTCGTTTTAAAAGAGCGAAGAGCAGCGCCATCCTCCTATTAAACTGGGACGGTGGGGAACACACTGCAATTGATCACATGGCGTCTAAGGTTTCCTTTCATTACTTCACACGTTTACAGGCGCCTCGCTCTTATGTTCACAACTGCCAGCGCCCACACTCATCTTCCTTCCCTCTGCGCTTGGCGTCGGCAGGGACTTGAGTCTTCCCGATCTCTTCTCAAGTCTCCAGAAGGGTCTCTATGCTATCTTGGGTCTATGATCTGCTGCTGCTCACGGCTTCTTGGTCATCTTGGGCTGCCACCCGCCCTCGGTGGTCTTGAGGCCCAGGATCCCAGCACCGTCTCGCGTGTACTCCATCAGATTGGCCTCCAGGTTCTCAAACGGGAAGGCGCTCATGGGCTTGAGCGTGAACAGCTTCTCGTAGTGGACGTCCTTGCCGAAGCAGCGCTTGAATTGCGGGAACACGCGGCCGCCGTTGGCACCGCGCACAAAGTACTCGGAGACCCTGGACGTGCGCTTGTACTGCTGGATGTGGGTCCAGAGGAACCGGTCGTTGAACGACGTGAGCTTCTCCGTGTTGCGATGCAGGAAAATGACGTTGTCGGCCGGGTCGTGCTGCACCATCGTGACGCCGCAGAACAGATCGTAGTCCGGATGCTTCGTGCCTGCGGACCCCGGCGGCCGGGAGATCATGTAGAACTTGGCGTCCGCCTTCATCCAGGCGAACCGGAACAGGTCCTTGTCACCCCAGACCAGACGCAAGTCTTCCGGCACGCGAGGCATGCTGAAGCCATAGTACATGAGCACATTGAGTGCATCCTGGTGCTTGCGTCGGTTGATCAGGATCTGCCCGCTCTCCTGCTCGAAGGTGTCGACGAAGTCCAGGCCGAAGACCGGCCAGACGAAGCTGTCGCGGTGGATGTTGAAGATCGTGTTGCTCGGCCGCCAGAAGTCCGGCCAGAAGATCGCGCCGTTGCTGACAAACTCCGGCAGCTCGAATAAATACGTCGGGTCGCGCACGGCGAAGTTGTCGGCGTCCAGCAGCAGCACCGAGTCGAAGGCGCTGTAGAAGATCGCGTGCAGCTTGGTGTAGAAGTGCGTGGCGCGCGGGTCCTCCATCTCGCGCAGGTACACGCCGTACTCGGCCACCATCAGCTTGATGAGCTTGTGGTCCACGTCCGTCTCGGACGCGCGGTACCACATCTCGATGGGCAGCGTGCAGCCGAGCGCGCGCAGCGAGCGGACGCTCACGTACGCGCCCAGCAGCAGCTTCTCGTAGATCACAAACACGATGCCGCGCTCGAAGGAGAGCTCGAGCTGGCCGACCGATTCGTTCTTGAAGCCCTCCTCGTCCAGCGGAACGGGCGTGTCCAGCAGCTTGTTGGTCTGGCGGAACTCCTGGACGTTGGCCTCAAACGTGAAGTTCGGGTCGTGCACGTAGTCGGTGGACAGGATGCTGTAGCTGAGCAGCGACTGGAACATATCGCAGCTGAAGAACACGCCCGGCCGCAGCGAGTTACAGTGCATCTCCATCACGTGTTTGGTCTCGCCCGTGAGCTTGTTGCGCACCTCGCAGTAGCCCGAGATGCCGTTCGGGATGAGCGTCGAGCAGTTCTGGTCGTTCGCCGTCTCGCGCTCGCCGTGCGGCGTGCAGTTCATGGTCTGGCGCCAGCCCACGCACTCGTAGTCGCCGAGGTTCTTGAGGTTCTCGCGTGTCGCGACCTTGTTGAGCCGCGCGCCGTCGACCGAGGAGAAGTACGTGGTCAGCCGCTGCAGCTTTGACATGATCGGGTTGTTGCGCCAGCCCGTGAACAGCGTCTGCGGCGTGCTGTCGATCGCGCCGTTCGTGAACGAGTTGTGCTGCACCATGGCGCCGAGCGTCACGAGGCAGTACAGCGACGCCAGCACGGTCAGCGCGAACACAAAGGTCAGCATGTTGCACGACCGCGCTCGGCGCTCGCAGCGCGCGACGCACGAGGCCAGCTTGGTGCCGTCGTTGCCGCTGGCATCCTTGTCCGGCATCGCGTCCGAGGAGGATCCGTGGGAGCGACTCTCGCTGTTGCTGCGGCCTCGCCGCTTGCTGGTGAGCGCACCGGCCCCAACGTGGCCCTTCTTGCGGCCGCTGGAGCCGCCCTTGCCGGCGCCCGAGAGGAAAATGGGCAGCAGCGACGTCTTTTTGGGGGGCGTGGCCATGGCAAATGGAGCTCTCCGGCTTTGGCTCGGGGGGCGGCCGGCGATGAGGCGCTTGATCGAGTAAACGTTTTAAACACGATAAGCCCGGAAGAGCATACAAATCGCAAGATGAAATGGATGCGGAAGGAGCCTCGAGTGTTTAAAACGATGAGGATGATTGTGAGGGAAAAGCTGAAGTTCCCAAAACCGCTGAACTCGCTCCTCGTGAGAGTGTACCACTCGTGTACCAACGCCTCCTCACTCCTGGGGGCGAGCGTGATCATATTCACGGCTTGGACTGGTGATTCGCAGTTAGTATGGATCTCTGTATGTAAAGGCCTGCGCTCATGTGCGGTGCTCCCCGTTGGACACGGCAGATCGCCTGGCCGACCCAAAAATTCACAACCGTCTGTCAGGATTTGATTGGGTCGTGTGTTTCTGTGCATTTCATTGGCTAAAATAGATATTGAGCAGTTTATGATTGGCTGAAACTGATCTGCGGGATTTATGCGACATGGTGCACACCCCCATTGCACACGTCCACGTCCGTCAAGGATCCAGTCATTCGCCAGTGCTGAGCACGGCCACTGACGCACAGGCGTGCTCGTTGTGGCTGTCCAGCAGGAGACGGAACTCCTGCTCGATCTGATGCACGAGCCCGTCGAACGAGATTTCGTCAAACGCGGGCGGGGCGGAATGGTCGTCCGCTGCTCCAGGCTCCGATCTCTGCGTCGCAGGCGCTTCCGAGCTTTCCTGGTTGGTTTCAAGCTCGCAGAGTAGGCCGCTGCCTTCTGATTTACTGCGTGCTCGCTCCGTGGCGGCAGCGTGGGCGTTGCGGTGGAAAGCCACGAGCTGTTCGTTCTGCTTGGTCAGGAGTTGCAGGACGTCTCTCTGCCACTGGTTCTCCCGGCGCAGAATTACAAGCTCGCGGTAGGACGGGCATTTGCAGCTTCTGCATCCGGTGCCAGGCCGTTGGGGTGAAGTTGGCATGGGATCTGCCGGTTCGTCTGTCTTGTGGTTGTCAGCAGTTTTGTGATCGTCATTGTCTGCGTCGTCTTCTGGAGATCTGGCGTCGACCTTCACGGACAGAGACACGCGTTTGCGAGGTGTTGGCTCCACTGGGATCGGTTCTTCCTCATGGCAGCTGATCTTGGCATGACTTCGACGAATGCGCTTTCTACGAACTGGCACTTGGGCTCCCATAGCGATCATCTCAATCTCCCGACCGTCAGAGCTTGAGAGCTCTTGTCGGCGAAGGTGAAGAGCGGACTCTGTAGTCGGTCGCACGAAGTACAGGCTATCCATCCACACCACGAGCTCCGATTGCCTACAGAGCCCACCTTTGGCCTTGAGCGTGAGTTGGTGGGATCTTTGGTCTGTCGTGTTGATCTCAAAGAGCGCGTCAAAGTGCTCGATGACGTCGACAGTGAATCTGGCCAGGAGCGTCCTTCTCTGGCCCTCCTTGTGCTTCTATTATGCCACATGAAGCCATCAGCTGTGATTATGCATGGCAGCGGATGCAAGTGAGTGGCGTACCCCGTAGAGGCAGAACTGAATGAGTTGGGGGCGATACTTGCTCGAGCGGTGGCGCAGAGTGCCGTGGAAAGGGAACCGCTCAAATACGTCTATCGTCTACACGGTGTAAAGCTCACTAGAGTCATTCCACCTGCCAGCTGGATGCAGAGAGCATAGCAAAGCTCCAACCTGTGTGAGCTGCAAATCGCCCGCTCCGGCTTCTAGGTGCAGCTCTCCCTTCTTGGCTCCGGTCAGTGGAGGCGCTGGCTTTCCCGTCACACTCAACAGAAGCTGATCAAAGCATTGAGGAGACGCGCTTGCACTCAACGCAATCTGCTGCACTTGCACTAGACAGCACAACACTCATTACCATCGACATGAAAAGAGCCCCATCTGACGGTGTGCACGTCTCACCCGCGACGCTGAAGACCGGGCGCTGGCACGAGAAAAGCCGCATGGACGGGACCCCGCAGGGAGCGGATGATGCCGAAAGCTCTCTCTCTCTCTTCGTCGCCTGGTCCCCGATCTCGCCGGAAATACCTCATCAATTGAAACTGCCACACACGTCGCAGATCCGGTGGGTTTTATGTGCACCACCCACCCACCCAGTTTCTCATGAACCCACAAATCGCGTGGCGCCCATCGCTGGGTTTTTCCGCCACTTGCCTTTTCACTCACTCTTCCATCTTCATGAGCATGGACGAGAGCGCGTTCCTGCAGGAGACGCTGGCGTTCCTCGAGGCCTGCGAGGTCGACGTGCCGCCGGAGCTGCCCGAGATCCCATTGGTCGATGCCTTCCACCAAGCGGTCGCCTCGCCGTCCGCGTGCTCGCCCGAAAACCTCTCGACCGCACTCGTCAAAGACAACAGCAGCAACAAGCGGCGGAACCCTTCGCGCGAGCGCATGCTGGCCGAGCTGCGCTTCCTGCGCGAGAACGTCGTGGATCTCGAGGCGCGGCTGGAATTCCAGCGCCAGCGCGCACTCGTGAGCCGCAAGGCAACGCAGGACAAGGACCGCGGTATGATCTGGGAGCGCCTCGCGAGGCGGCAGTGGTCCGGCCGAGTCAAGTCCGAGCAGGAGAACCTGCGGCTGCGCGCCACATTGGAGGCGCAGATATCTCTGGGCAACAGTCTGCAAGCCATGATCCAACAGAACAGCCAGGTGGAGCTCTGGGACTCGGCGCTCACAGCCGGCCCGAACGTCGTGCTGCGTCCGGACGATGTGTCCGTGTACCATCAGCTCATGAACGATCTGGATGCAGCGCATGCGCGTCTGGATGAAGTCTTCGACTCCAGCGGAATGGCCAATTGCTACGACGAGTCCAATCGCCACGCGTATGCGCGCACGAGACCCATGCCTGGCACTCAGCAGGAGATGCTGTACATGGAGCTGGTCTACGTCTCCATTCTCCCGTTCGAGGTGCACCTCGCGGGCGGCGCCGCCTGGCGCTCCGTCATGCTGCAGTACCTCCAAGATAACCACGCCGTGTATCAGAACGTGGATCAGCCAGAAAACACGATCGCGGTCAAGTTTCGGATCAAACGACATCATTCAAGAGCTCTTGTGGGCCACGACGGACTGTATGTCGACGTGAAACTCGTCATGCGGCGGTACAAGGAAGCTGATCGCATGGTGCTCGTCTGGCGCGCGATCTCCATTGGCGACAATGCGCTTTCTGGCATGTACACGGACGAAACCGGATGGAGCGTGCTCTCGAGGGTTCCGCCAGAGGCACTGACCAGCGACATTCCTGCGGGTACAGCCATGCGATCGTGTGTTCAAATGGTTCCGAAGCGAGCGATATATTCACCGAGTTCCCAGCGAGCACAGCCTGCGCCTCCAGAAGTCGGGCTGCTCACGAAGCTTGTGGTGAACTCGTATGAGGAAGACGTCATTGCGATTACGCATACGATGGAGAACCTGCTGTTGGAAGAAGCTCTTGCTGCTGGAAACCGCACCACGGAGCAGCAGGCGCGTGAGTTTGCGCAATCTATGTGCTCATGGCCCTATTAAATCCCGTGATGTCAAGCGTCGCACACTGTCGGTATCAGTATATGCAAAGTGTAATTGCATCCTCATACCAAGATTTTGTTTTTCCAAAAGAAGTATTAAGCCAACTATTACTTATCTTCTAGCCAAGCGACATCAAAAAGTGAATGGTACAACATCGGCACGAATTCTTCAAGGCTAGAAGTCAGAATTGTAGTAGTATGGAAAACTCAAGCCAAGAATTGCAAATTATTTGTATCGGTGTCTATCGCTTTACTTTATCATCACCAGGCTCGAAACATCCGTCGACCATAGAATGTAGACGCCCAGCAGAATGAGCGCTACAGGGACGATGTAGTCGCCATATTTCTCAATGAGCTCGGCCACAAGGCGAAACGAGACAAATGCGGCTGCGACATAGAGCCATGCCGCCAGGAGGACGTAGAAGACCGCGACCGTGAGCAGGACCTCTCCCGCGTTGTACGTCAGCAGCACGGGGATGTAGACCGCCACGTTATCTCCTCCGTTGGCAAGCGTGACGGCCGCCATCTTCAGTGAATGAGTGCTAATAACAGCCGACCACCGCATCGACTTCTTTCCTTCCGCGGTAGAATTGAGTCGTTCTTCTTCCTTTGTGATCGACTTGTGCAGTCGGTTGCCCACTTCCGCCGTGCTTTTCCTTCTGGTATCGCTTGCTGTGGAACTGGACAGGGCGATGTCCACTTCAGGTAGTTGGAATTCCTTGTCTGCAGATTCAGTGCCCTTGTCCTTCTTCCACCAGTGACGCGTTCGCTGTAGACCCATTAGCAGAGGCACAAATCCCAGCAGCCCAGCATAGTGCGGAGGCAGGAACGAGCCAGCGATAGCTCCGGTCAAGCTGAGGATCATAATCACAGTGAAGCCCACGAACTGGCCGATCCAGACGTGTCTGGGCTGAAACCCTCGCTTCCCCTCGGCGGCGTTGGCGAAGAAGACCACGAGCACCAGCGCGTCATCGATGTTGGTGCTGGCAAACATAAGTATGGCAGACGCGATCACAGGTCCGAGCCCCATGGCGTTGGAGTGAGTGTCTTTGTCCGAGACTGCGAAGAAGAGAAGGTGCGAAGCGAGAGATCAAGACGAAAGTTGATGGAATGCGTTTCCGAATACCAAAATAGCCTGAAACACATCGCACAAGGACGAGCTGCGGCCCAAGGCTGTCGAAGACAATCCGTTCATTTGATGAGGCTTAACCCGTCATCCGCTGCAGCGCAGTTTTGACGAAGTGATGGTCATCGGCCTCAATATCGAACTCTCGCCAAGCCAAGGACTCTCGATCTATGGCCCATGTGCATGAATAAGCCGCTACATCTACAGTAATTACATCAACGAAGCCCATGACTCATGGGCCATGAGTTCAAAGTTGGATTTGTTAGCCGTTAGCAACGTGTGTCAACATGCTATGATTGCGATTATTGCGCGATCCTGTGCTTGGAGAGAAGCAGGCGGGTCAGTTCCCAGAGTCATACTCGATGCTGTGTTTAAGTGCGAATGATACAAAGCGAAGGGAAAGGGTGCATTTTCATGTGTGTTGCGTGCGCCAGTGTGTTTAGTTTGTGGCAGCGTCAACAGCACTTGATGATGGCGAAGGATCACAAGATAGACCTGTTGGGAGCATCGAGACTACTTATTCCTCAAATATCGCACAAACCAAGGCGAGTCAGTCAATGCCAGCAATGCGCGAGGCCAAGTACTCTGCGCAGGGCTCTGAAGGCCTGAATTCGACCGGTTTAATGTGAAAATGAGCGATGCGTCGATCCTTTCATCATCAGTCAGGTGGCTATGACCCAACGCGCCAAGATTGAAGCAAACGGTCGGCCCGCGTCTCAGGCTCGTGGATATACGTCTTGCCTTTTCTCAGGTCTGGTTGGTTGGCCAGAGTCAGGCATTTTGCAACATGGCCTCACACAAGCGCACGTCAGAGAGGCGCATGGCGGATCAAATGACTTCGTTGGAGATCGCTGCTCGTGTCGGCCCACGGGAGGAACGCGAGGACTCTGATGAGTATGCGAATGCGTTGAATTCACTGCAGTTGACTTGGCGCTTAATCCTATCTGGCTTGCTTGTAGGTCAGACAAGCTCCCTTCTGCCTCCTCCACGTCAACTGACAGGTCTGACGAAGATTAGTATGTGAACTTGAGCAATAGGATAGATTGAATCGGTATGATGGACGAGCAGTGGTGCAATGGCGCATGTGCAGCCGCTTGACGAGAGAGAGTTCGAGGACTTCAAGGCACGACTTCGTTCGCTTGAATCCGCGCGCCGCTATAGGAAGCGCAACAAGGTTCAGTGCGTTGCTGGGAGTAGTCTGTCCTGCTGTGAACTGAGGTCTTCTCGATTGTATCAGGAGCGACGCCTGCAGCAGCAGAGCGAGTTGCAAGAGCTGCGAAATGAAGTCAAACGGCTCAAGATCATCTACGCAGCTGATAAAAAGCTCTTTGGGGTCGGAAGGGTTCAAGAACTACACCAAGAAATGGAAAACCTCAAGAGAGCGGCAGCCCAGCAGCTTGACCTGGTAAGACGAAGAGTGGAGTCTAGATACCGTCACGCAAGCTCAGCGCATTTGTTTGTGTGCTTTGAAGGTGAAGGCGTTTCGAGACGTGATCGGGGACTGATGCCTGCAGTTCCCACGACTCTGCATTCAAGATATTGAGTGATGGAGATGAAGATGGAGTCGATCCTTTCGTATTAGGCATTGCATATAACACAGTTCATACGCCGATGGCCTGAGGTCTGCAGCCTTCGTTTCCAATGGATGAGTTGGCCAAAAGAGCGTCCTGTTGAGATGCGATAAACGCAGCGATCTTCTCCTGTTGCAATTGCCTCAGCAACGCATTCAAGGCGTAGATCTCAGCTCGGCGTCGTTGCTTGGCATGATTGGCCTGCTCCTTGGCCAATTTGTCCTGCTCCGCCTTTTTCAGCCGAATCTTCTCGGCTTCGATCTTCCTCTCCACCTCCACGCGCTTGTGGTCCATCACTCGACGGTGCGCTCGCTTGGCCAGGTCTTCCGAAGCGGCAGGTGAGCTCTCGTTCGGTCCTGCTGGGCTGTTGGAGTCCACAGCGCAGGGTTCGTTGACCAACTGCTTCATGCTATGAGACCCGCTGGTTTCAATCAGAGCTGCAGTCGGCTGCTGGAGCCGTGACAATTGACTCGGGAAAGAGGAAGAGCGATCCGTGGTGCGTGGGCTCCGAATCGCTCGATACCCAGCTCCGCAAGGGTAATTATCGACTACAAGAGGGCATTAGACCCATTCGATGCATAAAAGCCCAGCCAAGAGTAGGCTTACCGTGCTCCTCGAGCTTGAGCTGCAGGAGAGGCAGACTGCCTGGCGCCGCCATGGATGCGAGTGGAGCTAGAGCTTGCTGAGAATGCTGTCATGACACTCAGCATAAAGCCTCTGCACGCCCAGACAGGCTTCTGCCATTTATATCCCGATCTTGATCTTGTCCTTGCTGCCGGAAATAGGTCATTTCCATCAGAACAACAGGACACGAACTCCAGACAAAATCAGATTGCCTCTCAACGCTGGAGCTGTGCACAGCATACGGAGCTTTTGCGCTACTGTTTCACTCCCATGTGCGGCCACGGCCCGTCTGGGATATCTGTCTCCAATGCATCGTCATGCTATCGTGTGTTCAAATGGTTCCGAAGCGAGCGATATATTCACCGAGTTCCCAGCGAGCACAGCCTGCGCCTCCAGAAGTCGGGCTGCTCACGAAGCTTGTGGTGAACTCGTATGAGGAAGACGTCATTGCAACCACTCATACGATGGAGAACCTGCTGTTGGAAGAAGCTCTTGCTGCTGGAAACTGCACCATGGAGCAGCAGGCGCGTGAATTTGCGCAATCTATGGGCTATGTACATGTGATGTTCAGTATGGACAGCATCACTTACTTTGAGTGGACACAAAGCGGATACCGTGTGAGCACATTTGCACGAATGATTGCATTTTGGATATGCGTTCGTGAGAATTATACCACCGACTAACGCAAGACAATACTCGATAGCAAGCCAAGCATTATGGCTAATGTATCATCAATGCTGTCAAAGTGGGTGAAAAGGCAGTCAAATTTCTCAAGCGAAATGCTTCTAGAGCCACAAATGCGAGTCGTATATGGGCGAGTGAAGCTTTATGCCCGACGTTGTACGTTGTGAATTGATTGGCAAGCGTGACGGACGGCAACTAACGGCAAGCGATCAAACTGCTTGAACTGGAGTCTTTGCTTCGTTGGCGAAGGCCTGCTACCATAATATGTCGGATATGACGAAGGGTAACGTTAACTTCGCTACGGACGCTCTGTTCAAAGTTCCGACGAAAGACGCGACACGATCAGTCCTCAGAGGAAACGTTGCGTGGCTTTACTGTGTTGTATCCTGAGGCATTTGAATGGTCATCAATTTGATTACGAAAGATACCAGCCGTCTGAGATCACTCAGTAATCCAGCGCAAATTAATTCAAGACCCACACTCTCGCGGCTTTTATCTCAATTCACGGCAGCTTTTCCCTTGCGAATGGACCTGGTTTGAAGTCGATCTTAGCTTTCGCACCCTCTTGTGATATTCACGATCGCAATGACAATAATCATGGACAACCTTCGGTGATGCATAATCGGAGACACGGACCCTGACGACCGGATCAACAGCCACCGTCAACAGCCACTCGCATTCTCAGTTTGTCTTTTGGTTCCTGCGTCGCAACACATCTTGCCATGCTGTCCAAGCAGATCGATCTTGATTCGTCCGAGGCGCTTCTGGCGAACGGACCACACGTGCTTTATGAAGTTATGGCCGACACGTTCCAAGCAGCACTGGGTCGAGCCATGCCCCAGATGGAGATCCGAGTGGACGACTTGTCGCTCACGGCCGAGATCATCATGACTGAGGAGCCCAGTGATGAAGCCAAGCAGGAGCTGCCTACGATTCCAAATGCGCTCAAGAAGATGTTGGTCGTCTCCAAGAAGCACGTGGTGCACAAGGAGATCCTCAAGAACGTCACGGCCGTGTTCAAGCCAGGCACGATCACTCTGGTGCTTGGCCAGCCTGGCTCCGGCAAGTCGGCATTGATGAAGGTGCTGAGTGGGCGATTCCCCATGACCAAGAACATCAAGATGGACGGCCGCATCACGTACAACGACCAAGAACTCAGCAGCATCCGCAAGCACCTGCCGCAGTTCGTGGCCTACGTGACTCAGCGTGACAACCATTACCCGTCGCTCACGGTCAAGGAGACGCTTGCCTTCGCGCACAAGTTCAGCGGTGGCGAGTTCGTGAACCGAGGCGAAGAGTTGTTTGTCAACGGAACGCCCGAGCAGAACAAGCAAGCTCTGGAAGCGACCAATGCCATGTTCCGACACTATCCAGATATCATTATCAACCAACTTGGGCTCCAGAATTGCCAGGACACCATTGTGGGCAACGCCATGACTCGTGGCATCTCTGGAGGAGAACGCAAGCGCGTGACCACTGGAGAGATGGAATTTGGCATGAAATACGTGACGCTCATGGACGAGATCAGCACTGGTCTCGACAGTGCAGCCACGTACGATATCATCAGCACGCAGCGCAGTATTGCCAAGACTCTTGGTAAAACGATCGTGATCTCACTTCTGCAACCGTCGCCGGAGATCTTCTCGCTCTTCGACGACGTGATCATCTTGAATGAAGGCGAAATCATGTACCACGGCGCTCGAGAGCAGGTCGTGGACTATTTCGAAGGACTCGGATTCGTGTGTCCGCCTGAACGCGATATCGCTGATTATCTGCTTGATCTGGGCACGAAGGAGCAATTCCGGTATCAAATTCCGACCCAGCAAGACCATCCTTTTTACGCGAGCGAATATGCCGAAATATTCCGCCGCTCCAGCATTTTCCAAGAAACTCTACGTGCACTTGAGAAGCCTCATGATCCATCACTGCTGATGAATGTGGGTGCTCACATGGAGCCGATGCCTGAATTCCACCTGTCGACTTGGGAGAGCTTCTGGACATTGGCCAAGAGAGAGTGCCTAGTGAACTTCCGCAATGTTGCATTCATTCAAGGCCGAATTATGATGATCATCATTACTGGATTCTTGTACGCAAGTACGTACTGGCAATTCGACCCCACGGACGTCAAAGTCGTTCTTGGCGTGATTTTTGCAGCGATCTTGTTCATGGCCAACACACAGCTGCCGCAGATTCCGGTCATGATGGCCGGGCGTGAAATCTTCTACAAGCAGCGACGGGCCAACTTTTTCCAAACGCCGGCGTACGTCATGGCGAGTCAGCTCGGTCAATTTCCTGTTGCATTTGTGGAGAGTATCGTGTTCGGCACCGTTGTGTACTGGGCATGTGGCTTAGAAAGCAACGCAGGCAACTATTTCCTGTACGAAGTGATCATGGTGCTCACGAACATGACTTTCTCCGCGTGGTTTTTCTTCGTGGCGGCGGCTTCGCCAAGCCTCAACATTGGTAACCCAATCTCGATGGTTAGCCTTCTGATCTTCATGATCTTTGCTGGGTTTGTCGTAATCAAGGACAGTATCCCAGATTACTTCATCTGGTTATACTGGACTAGTCCAATCACATGGGCAATTCGAGCGGTCGCAATTATTCAATATCAATCGGATTCGTTTTCGATCTGCGAATACAACGGTGTCGATTACTGTGCCACGACTGGTATGAAGATGGGCGATTACTACCTGTCCCTGTTTGGCATCGAATCGGACAAGCTTTTGGTCTGGATGGGCATCGTCGTGCTTGCTGGCCTATATCTCTTGTTCATTGTGCTCTCTTGTCTGGCACTTGAGTACATGCAATACGAGAGCCCCGAAAACATAAGTATTGCCAAGAAGAGTGCCGAAGACGACAATTACGTGGCCTTGAAGACACCAACGAGCTCTGACTCACCTGATGAAGCTGTACTGACTGTGAATTCCACCGAGAAGAACTTCATTCCAGTGACGCTGGCTTTCAAGGACTTGTGGTACAGCGTTCCGTCGCCCAGCAACCCCAAAGAATCCATCGACTTGCTCAAGGGAATCTCAGGATATGCGCTTCCAGGCACGATGACTGCGCTCATGGGATCTTCGGGTGCTGGCAAG